>MJUU01021513.1:110850-131972 GCA_002080025.1 Modiolus philippinarum
AATAATACAAAATACACATAATGCCATATTTTTACAATATTAATTCAATAAACCTCATTTGACTATTGAAGAGTCTCCATTTTCCAAAAAATAAGAAAAACAAGATGATTCAAATGATTCCAAGTTTCTACTGTTTTAATGCTGCATGGTAGATTATTCCATAACTTGACTGGTGAGTAATTAAAAGACCTTTTATAAAAATTGGTATTAGATCTAGGCAAAAACAAGTCATTTTTCGAAGTAGATCTTAAGTGATAATTTTGAACTTCTTCGTTTGTAGATGTAAATAAATATTCAGGAACAAATTTATTTACTACTTTATACATTGAAATACTTTTTTGATAATTCTCTCTATTTGTAAAAGATAAACATTTCAATGACAACAACATTAAATTGATGGAAATGAAATGTCGCAATGGAGTATAATTCTTGCAGCCCTTTTTTGAAGCTTTAAGATTCTATCTGAATATTTTACTTCCCGAAACAGTACTACAGTAATCTATGTAAGGTAATATTTTACTATTGTAAAAGAGCTGTTTTACATGTGCTGGTAGATATTCTTCGATTTTATACAAAAGAGATATTTTAGATGATATTATTTTACATATTCGATTTACTTGTTCTTCCCAACTTAAAATTTCATCTACGCATACACCAAGCAATTTGAATGAATCAACATTTTCAAGAATATTCTCATTTATTTGAATATTTAACCCTGGTAGCCTGGCCAGTTTTTGTTTTGAGCCTAGAGTCATACATTTAGTTTTTTGCGCATTGATTTTGATGCTATTATTCTGGCACCATTTTTCAATATTCTTAATATCATTTTGTAGAGAATCATTTATACACACAATGTTTTTATTTAGAGTAGAATCATCTGCATATAAATCCAAATCAGATTTTTCAACATAAAGAGGCAAGTCATTAATATAAACTATGAATAAAAGAGGACCCAGAACTGATTCCTGAGAAACACCATGTCTTATTTCATTTCTTTTAGATTTGATATTACCAAAATGAACTTATTGTTCTCTATAACTTAAATATGACTTTAAATATAACTTTATCCTAGATAAGAAGAATGGAAAATTAGTAGACAAAAAGTTGCTAAGAAAAAAACTTCATCATTTATTTACTTAAAATTTTGCAGACGTCATTTTAATGAAAAGTGGCAGAAATTGTTTGAAATGATTCCGGAACTTTCTTTGTTCATGCGCGAACAAAATGGCCTCTTGATCGGAAAGGAAGTACATTTAGTTGTACTCCCTGGACGAAAATTTTCAGAATGATCATATATATTTATTTTTCTATGTTTTGATCATTTTCTTTTTTCTATACACGATACCATAAGTGCGAGCTCCGCATGCATAATAAAAAAAAGTTATAAAAATAGGATTGAAAACAACTGTGGCTCACATATGTCACACACGTCACTTTTGGACGTTTTAGTGGATATTACGCTTACAAGCCAAAACTATCGACATCTCACGGAATAACGATTTTATTAAATGGAAAAGTAAATGTAAAATAAAATATTATTTTGCTCCATTTTCTTAGAAATAAAAATTAGCCGAAAATATACTAAAGACAATAAAGATATTTAGAAAAAAAACGTGTCTAAACAAAATGGCACACAACGTATAAATTTACGACTTGACGTGCGTGTTATGGAATCAACGCGATTTTAAGAGTGAATTTCAGGATATATTATGAATCTAAGAGAAGATTTGAAATATTATTTTTCCGAATAATTTGCTGTTGAAAAATTAGAAAGTTACAATGAAAATCAAGTAAATGGAATGGGATTTTTCGCGTCTAAACAAAATGTCGCACGTTCCTAAATTGACGTTGTTTACGTCTTCAATGAAAATAACGGACACATTTAGGAAAGCACAAATGATATATTTTATGATCGATTTTTCAATGCCTGGTTTTTTTTAAACTTTCAAATGAAATAAAATAACATAATTTAATAAAGCTGAGGTTTCAACATCTGGGGCGGTGTTCTCGAAGCTATCTTAGGGATAAGACGTGTCCTGAGACCATCTTATAACACGTCTTCGTCCTAAGTCGTGTTCTCGAAGCTCTCCTAACTTAAGATATTTCGCATTTTTCGTCTCAACTAAGGTGTCTTAAGATCATCCTATCTCAATCCTGACCTTATATTTCGTCTTTTGTTCAATATTTTTCTTAAAGATGAACATGAATCAATACGAACGCATCAATGAACACGTGAAACTTTGCACGATTATAAACTTTGAACCCAGTGTTCACGAAACGATTACTATTTGATGCGTAAAGTTGTCATTTCAAAACAAACTGTAAATTTAAATGCCTTTTCCATAACATTTTACATTTAGACTTGAAATCGGACGCTTCATTATTTACATGTTAGTAGTCAAAATTGGTAAGCAATTTAATAAAATGTTTTTGCCTTTGAACATTATTTTGTAAAAACTTTATATATATATATAATCAAACAAAAGACAAAAGTGAACAGTACACAAATAATACAGTTAATATTTCAGCCCCTATCCGGGCCTTTTTCAAAACACAATAAAAATAAAAAATAAAATCAAACAAAAACTATGTACAAAAAAGTCTAACCAAAACAATAACAGCTACATTGTAGACGCTGGTTATCACAAATGATAACCAGTAAGTATTAGTAATTTGTTTTGCTAGTATGGAATTCTCAGCTGGTTTTGCATCGAGTGCGAAGAACCGAGATGCAATACGAGCTGAGAAATCCATCCGAGCAAAACAAATTACTAATAGTGTTTTTATCGCTAATTTTGTTATTGGTATATATTAGATATATATTTCTTTTTCTACTGAAATATTTTTAGGTTAAACATGTAATTTTAGTTGAATGTAGCGCTTTCTTTGATGGAATTATTTTTTTCACGAAACATCACGCGACGTGATATTGATACGCTGTTGGTAACGTTCCATAGAGATTGACGATAATATGTTCATATCAGCGCAGTGCAATGATAATAGAATTATCGTCGCTCGGGAACAATTGAAAATCAAGCAAATTAGCGATAAACAAAATTTTACTAGATTAAACTTAAAATACGTTTAGGACATCCTAACTTAAGATGCGTCTGAGATAGCTTCGAGACACAACTTTAGCAACACAACTTTAGAATGTCGTAAGATGATCCCAAGTCCATTCTAAACTTGGTCATAAGATATGACTTAGGAGGAATGTTATAATGCTTTCGAGAACACCAACCCTGATGCCCTTACTATCTCAGAACAAAGAACAATAAAGGAAGCAAAAAAGCTAGAAAGTTGGAACAGTCAGAAGGACGAAATTAAACAATCTGGAAATTAAGGAGAAAAGACGATAGAAAGACGTGAAAATAATCATAGTACAAAATAAAAACTTGTTGTGCTATAAAAGATGTTTGATTTACTAGTAATCTACAAATACCTAAAAAACAAAATATTACCGTGCTCAAGTTGCCTTCATTTTATGTAAGATGCTGGCCATTGAAATTGACATCGAGGCTCTTCCCGACTTTGTCAGATTCCAGTTGTCAAATTTTTGACTGTATGGCTGTTAATAAAATATTTTCTTTAATTCTGAAAATGCAATTTATTATTTTTACGGCATATAAACATGCACAAGACGAGGTAAAATGATGAGAAGCGGTAACATGAGTATCAGATCTGAATTAATGAATTATCTCCATCGAAAAATTTTGTAAGGAGCATGCAACCATTTGATTTTTAGGCAGGGTTGGCAAAAAAGCGGGAAATACTCATATTTCCCAGGACAGTGGGAAATACTGGGAATTCCCGGGAAATACTGGTAATTCCCGGACAATACTGGGAAATATACTGTCAAATGATATAATTTGAAAACAATGTAGTTAAAAGTGCAACAAATAGAGCAAATATGTCTTAATTGTTGTATTCAAAGGGAATTTCATTTCCTACCACTATCATATGACTATTCCACATAAGTATTTGAAAGCAATAAAAGTCTTTGGATTTTTAGTATTAAATGTCACCTCCATTCATTGATAATCATTGTAATACTTTGAAATGCATTTGCTGGGAATATATAATGTTTTTTATTAATAAGAATAAAATTCAATAAGATACTAGTATTTGTCATAAATATTTCATTTAACAATTGAGATTTGTCAAAAGTTAATTACTAAAAAAACATAAATGTTAATGATGGGCTTGGGTATGTGTAATTTCAATACATCAAATTGATTCATAAAGGAATGTTTTCATAACTACCTATTGATTTTAAAATAAAATGAAAAACACACATGTTTTTTTAATTAAAAAAATTAATTAAATGTATTTCAAACACAATTTTAAAGGATATAAAATAAAAAAAAATAAAGGACTTGATTTTAGTAATTTTTTTTATATTTCCCAGTATTTCCCACTTTTTGAAAATAAGCAGTATTTCCCAGGACGGTAATTCCCGGTAATTCACAGTGGGAATTACCACCACTGGTATTTCCCGGCCAAGCCTGTTTTTAGGGGGGGCAGGAAGGGAATATCTGAATATTTTTTTCATGCTATCTTTTAGCCCGACAATTTCATTCTAACTTGAAGCAATCCTGTCATTTTTTTCGGTCAAAGCCAGAAATTTTGCTTTATATATGTCATCCTCTGGTTATTTTTTTTTTCATCTAAAGCCTGTCATGGCAATTTTTTTACCAGATTTCTGATCCTGGATTTTTTTTTCGAATTCTTTCCTAGCCCGCTCATAAAAATCAAATGGTCGCTCCTTAAATAAATGTTCATATTATCGAAAGTGAGTAACACGCTTCCAAATGATTTCTTTCCTATATTTGATAGATGTTCGAATCAATCTGTAGTTTTTTTTCATCAACATGAATTCAGAATATTTTATTTACAATAAGAAACAAAAGATAATAAAGGAGTAATAAATAATATCATATTTGGTCCATTTTGGGCATAATCTTTATTTCGCTATGTGGCCTGTGAAACCTGTAACGTATTATACCACGAAATAACCAATTTTATGATTTAATGAAATATCACAAAATCTGTTCTTTTAGGCAAAATGACAGTACAAAAAAAAGTGGCTTTTCCTCTATAAAACAAAAATATTTTACGAAACAAACGGAGGGATGGGCACACATACCCGAACATTAAATGACTATCAGACCCCATGCAAATCTTATTGGCTTGGAATGCAAATCTTCTCTGGATTTGTTAAATATTTTCTAGACTGTCGTATATAAAACGTGCAATACAAATATTTGAATCTTAACTTAATAAAATTTTTATTTCTATCATTCAAAAAACGTGACTGAGAGAGCAATACGCTTGTACGAAAAAAACATAAGAAAAGTATAATTGTTTCAAACAAGTTGTGCTTTCTAAACTGCAGACTCACACTGTGTGATGTTCTTTCATTTTCGATTAATTGACGCCAATTTTTAGACGACGTCGTTTTAGCTTTTTTTAACGTTAAATGACGTTACCGAAATTATCACCAAGATCGTACGCGACGTGTGAGCATTATTTACGTAAAAAGGGGACTAATCGCTGCAAAATGAGAAAATTTGACGTTTCAAGTCTGTCAGACAATTATGACATCCCAAAGGAAAAGCTGCAAATAACTGTTCCGACCCGAAAATCAAACCTAACCCATATATCCGACTCTTATTTTTCCAAATGCTCGATACAATTGCGCTGCGCAACAGTGTCTACCTTAAATATATTCATTTCAATGTTTATACTACCACAATGTAGAAAACAAACAAACAGTTAAATGCAGAAAGTACAATGTAAATAATCATTCCGTACAAATGGGAAGCCAATGAATACGTGAAAAAAATTGCATAATATCCAGTTAAATGACCACTAAATCAATTCAATGAGTTCGAAATCCGATAAATAAAGGTATGTATTAACACTGGAGCTGGTGCATCCGCAAAGAAAGCAACAGACTCTTTTACATTAGTTTTGAGCAAATCATATGTATTTGAAAAATTAATGAAAATTGCGAGTCATCAAAATAATATGTTACCATGTTACAATATCATTAATTATTGGATACTTAGCACAGATGCATATATGTAATATAGTCGGAAGTTAACAGCCCATATCAAATATCCAGTCTGCCTCGTTCTGGTAAAGCCATATCAGTCTATATTAGAAGTACATGTATGCAATTAACAGATTAATACATGACTTTTCTATATCACCTCGACTAACGTTTCGGTCTGATAGGGATAAGGCTATGATTATAACTATCATAATACATTTTCAAAATTATGTTAGTATATCGTTGCCATCTCCCCCAAATAATGCAAATGGTGTTAGTATATCGTTGCCATCTCCCCCAAATAATGCAAAAATGACATCAAGATACTGCAAGATTAACATTCTTAAATTCTTCATGTTACTAGCTATAATAAGAATGAATTTTCATATTGTTTTTATTTCATTTTAGCAACTACAATGTGGGTAAATTGATATTTTCAATGATCAAGAACTATGCCGGGTCTTGCAATATCAAGTATCATCATTTCCTGGATCTCGATGACCATTGGACAGGACATAATACCAATCACAACTCCTTTAGGTAAAATCAATGGCATTAAGACAACTGTTAAAGACAACATTGTTTTGGAATTCCGGAAGATTCCATTCGCAAAGCCACCTGTGGGTCAATTACGCTTTGAAAACCCTGTTCCCTACGGCCCATGGGAAACAACCTTAGTTGCTACAAATTTTGGTCCTTCATGTTATCAGGCAGAATATTTTTTGAGAGATGGCTTGCAAAATAAAAACATTTCGGAAGACTGCTTATTTCTTAATATATATGTTCCCTTCAACATATCATCGACTGATAAGAAATCGGTGATGGTTTGGATTCATGGTGGTAGTTTCACGATGGGACAAGGAACTTACTATGATGGCTCTCTTTTAGCAATTACTGGAAATGTTATTGTAGTTACAATAAATTATAGATTAAATATATTTGGTTTTCTTTGTATAAATGGCTTGAAATGCAACTTCGGTCTTTGGGACCAGATAATGGCTATTCAATGGGTCAAAGATAATATTGCATCGTTTGGAGGAAACAGTCAGTCGATAACAGTATTTGGAGAATCTGCTGGTGGATTTAGTGTGGGTTTATTATCCTTAGCTCCAATTAACAAAGGCTTGTTTCAGAGAGCTATTCTACAAAGTGGTGTTGCTTTATCGTATCATGCAACAGGAAACACCACGAAAGCAGCATCTTCCAGAGTTCTAGACTATTTGAAATGTACAGCAAACGAAGATGTAATTGGCTGTCTTAAAGACAGGAATTCAAGTGAAATATATGCAGCATTTGAAAAGATTAAGCCCTCAACACTTCTCTCCATCATTCCATTTGCACCTGTAATAGACGGAGAGTTACTACCAGGTGATCCGTTGCAGCTTCTTCAAAACTATCAGTCAGAATCATCGAAATTTTATAGGTCTCTTGATGTAACTATAGGCACAGTAACAGGGGAATCGTCTTTACTTTTGTTTATTTTACAGGATGTATCGGACAAGTTAAATATAAATATAAGCCAAGGAATTCCCAGCAAGGTATTGCGCAATCACCTTGTTCCCGAAATCGCGAGAATTTGCTGTGATAACAATGTGAAAATACGTGCCGCAATATTGGACAAATATGGACAATCTTCTAATTCCATGGAGCAGACAGATAATATAATGAATCTGTATTCCGATTATATGTTTGATATCCCAGCGATTCAATCGTTACAACTTCATTCGAGTTATATCAGAAGTCATCAGTTCCATTATATATTTTCTAGAGAGTCTCTATCTCCGTTTTTTGGTGAACTTCCATCATGGTTTCACAGATCAGAGCATGGCGCTGAAGTACCTTTCCTTTTTCCACCACAAACAATCAATATTTCTTCAGCAAACAAGGACGTATCCAAGAATCTTATGTTGTATTGGAGTAATTTTGCTAAAACAGGGTAGGTTTGTTTTCTGTAATATTAGCATGTTACATTTTACAATGTATGAAATGAATAGCAGAAAAAACTCGAAGTAGAACATTTGGATTAAAATGAATAACTAAATACCGAAGTTACTGTGAATTTAAATTCTGCATATGCGCATTTCGACAACTTATGTCTCTTCAGTGCAGATAAAATCTAAATGTTTGGAAGACCATAAACTCACTGATTATTTAAGCCCTGTTTTTAACTTGTTTAGAAATAAAAAATATTGTGAGCATAGATCTTGATATGCGCATATTACAGTAAATCAACTTATAAAACATATACACTTAGACAATAGCTAAAAATAACTCGTTAAATGTAAACAGGGGCTGCAAAACATGTTGAAACCATAAAAAATTTGTAAAATAATGAAAGAAGTTGTATTTACCCGGCGACTTGCATAACTTGCAAAATCGATGCTTCCCTGACTCACCCGTACATTTCACTACTGTACCGGAGTTTATTTTTATGTAGGTTGATGTAAATGTCAAGTTGTAAAATATTTGCAATTATCGAAGGTCTTTGTAAAGGTTTCTTTATACTTGTAGCACAAAGATGCAAATATTATTACATAAAACTAAGTTAACAATCATATTAATTATGCTCAGTTCTATCTTGCTATATAAGGTGTTTTTGAATTTGTGTCAGATGCCGGAACTCCTCTGCGTTTCTCCAGTTCAATGGCACAAAGAATATTGCACAGGGACTCCCATTTTTTATTTCAAGAATGTCTTCTATAGGTCAAATTAAGACCCCTGGGAAGTTTTCATAAAATCCTTGATATTACTTCCTGGCTTTTAGACAAAAATAGTCCAAATGTTATATTGGGGAAAAATCAAAAGAAATCCATTTCCCGCCAAATTTTTCATGTCGTCTGTCTCCGTTAAAAGCACACTGACCTCTATATTTCTTCTCATCATTTCATTAAGTGTAAAATGCTTAATCAATTAAAATAGGTTTCAAGAAATTCTTGATATAAAAAACCTTAGGAGTGAGCGTCCTTAAGTTTTTACATTGACAAACGTAGAAGTCAGTACTTCAGTGCTGGCCCGAAAACCGATTTGATTTAAAAACCTGCAATTTCTTAATTTCAGAGAATTCTATTAATATTTGTACTATAAACCGGGAAATTTTCAAGCAGTTTTATTTTCGCGATTTTCGCTTTTTGAATGGAGGCGCGAAAATAAAACGGCGAGAATATACATGTCTATTATTGAAGTCAATGGCCAACAATTTGGCAGCGCGAACAAAATGCTGGCTATTTACCGCGAAATAAAGACGGCGCGAAAATTTCCCGGTTTACAGTATTTGATCTATACGGAAGGGACATAAGTTGTCGAAATGGCTATCTTTACAATAACTTCGGTATATCGTTATCTTTAACACATTGACGATGCCTCTGATGTCGGACTATTAGTACCCGAAAGAATTCATGAATTTTGATCTCAGTAAATCGTTGGTCACCGAAGACCGGTTTACTCGGAACATGTTTTATCTAAATTTTAGACATTTTTGTAAAAAGCTAAAAAAATATCTCCCTTTTGTATAGCTCTATTCCGGTTAATTTTGGCTGATCCTTTTCATAAAATTTGTTCTCTATCAGCTCCTTAATATACTTCCGTTTTTTTATTTGATCTGCTTCAAGGATACCAAGGTCAACGAAATGCTTTAATTTACAGTAACGTCGGTATTTTTATATCGGTTAAAAGTTTGATTCTCTTATTGGTTAAACGGAGGTCTTGTGTCATATTTTATTATACTGTAACAGATTCAATAGTCCTTGAAAAAATATGAAAACGACTGGTAAATCAGTTTTTGTCAGAATCTTGCATGATTAACAATTGGCGCGTAGTTGATGATTCTCTTTACCACGACTTTTTGTTATTTTTTCTGAGGGTCTGATGAAAGAGTCTTAAATAATGCCTTCGTTTTTGTTTTACTAGGTTCTCGTCAGTAAACATATTGCCATTTTAGCAAATATTTTCATTTAGAGATTGTCATGCATTATTGCATCAGTTGAATAATCACAATAGGGCAAGATATAATTCATCAATTAGGTAACATAATGGTGATTCATAAACTGATCGTGATCTTGATATATGCTACACTTAGGACATTGGTATTGACTGTAATGACCTCGCTAACGGCTTGATCTACAATGCTGTCCGTGTCAGTATTGGCAGCCTCTATAATTATAACTTACGATAAAAATCAGTTATCAATGATCATGTATTTAATCTTTAGCTCACCTGACCCAAGGGTTAGGGTGAATATTTGCCATATGATTATTTTGCTTCCGTCGTCCGCAAGCTTTTTCCATTTTCATCTTTTCCCCTGAAACAACAGAGGCCAATTCAACTATACCTTATAGGAATGATATATGGAGAGTCCTTTACAAAGACTGCTGTTTCGTTCCGATCCGACAAAAACATGGCTACCAACTCGTAATTTTTTAAAATGGGACGCTTTAGAGAAAGAACAACGCTTTCATCACATGATCTGAGAGTATTGAAGCAAATTAAAAATCAAATCTGCTTGAATAATGTTGTAAATGTTTTTCAAAAATTGCTAATTTGACCTCCGTATCGACAATTCATATTTTGATTCCTTCCACTGAAAAAAATAAAAACCGAATGACATATGGACAGTATTTTACTCATTTAAATCTGATCCGATAAAATACATGGACACCATCGCAGAAAATATTTTAACATTGGGACATGTCCACCAGTGTCCACAAAGATTGCTCATTTTATTTGACATGGCCGCCAATGCAGAATAAATTTCAACACTGGTCGTATAGGAATATCATATTTTGATGATCTCCTCAGAAACTCCGGTAACAAATTCAATAAAAAAACATATCCACCAGTGTCCACAATGATTGCTCATTTTATTTTACATGGCCGCCAATGCTGAATAAATTTCAACACTGGTTGTATAGGAATATCATATTTTAATAATCCTCTAAAAACCCCTGTAACAAATTCAATAAAAACATGTCCACCAGTGTCCACAAACATTGCTCATTTCATTTTACATGGCCGCCAATGCTGAATAAATTTCAACCCTGGTCGTATAGGAATATCATATTTTGATAATCTCCTCACAAACTCCTGTAACAAATTCAATAAAATCAAAGCATGGAATGCTGTTAAGGCAGGTTCCTGGGTATTCCAGAAGTTCTGTAATTATTACTGTTATGCTGAAATCTTGCATTTTATTTTTTCAAGAATTAAAATCTGAAGTTTTCCTTCCCGGTTTAGGTTGTCTTTTCAGTTTTTGTATGGGTTGTTGGCGATTTATTTAAAACTCTATTTACATTTCATTGCCTTGCTCCTCTTTGTTGGTACAAGTAAGTATTCCAAAGTACAAGTGTTACACTCGGTGGCTTGATTAATGTTGATATTTCTAATTTTGTCATGTTATCACTTTGATGACTATTTGACTGTGACAATTACTTGTTTTCATGATTGATTACATTAATATTCACTAGAACCAGATCTGAAGGAACCACCTGTAGAGGATTTTACTGATGACGGCATTATCACAGGGAGTGGGACTTGCTCCCAGCTTAGAAAAAAACAACTTTTGTTTGCTATCATATATATATATATATAATTTTATCAGTACCCTCACGAGTTTTCAACTAACGTTTTTACATTTGACTTTCGTTGTTTTCTTGTACCTGACTACGATTTAACTTTGAACATGACTGATGACAACGTCTTTCCTTCGTGAACGTGGTCTTGGCGCAGTATACTAACAGATTTCATCTCTGTTTCAACAGCGTGAAAAAAGAATTACTACAAAAGAAGGAATCACTGCAAATAATTCAGCAAGCGAGCGCTTCCTCCTATTGTAACAAATCAGTGACAGTTTTTGACCTTCGTGATCCAGTACAAGTGTTGTACTTGATTACGCTTGTGATTAGGAACGCCGTTGGAGATAAAGTTTAAACCTTCCGTGCTTCATTGTTGACAGTTGAATTATTCTAAAATTTAAATGTATTTGAAGTATTCCATACAGAACATTTGTTAATTGTAATTTTGGATTATTTTGAAACTTATTTGACCCGTATTTACAACGGCGTATGTCATGCAGTCGTAATTAAGTATGGCCATTGAAACGGTACATTAAACGAAACAAACTGGCAAGAAAACGAAGCTACATGTACGGTTTGATCACATTATCTATAATGTCTCTGGTTTGATTGATCCTTTTTAAGAGAGGGTAGACGTCAATGTAACCATTAAAAGGTTCGAAGTCAAATGTATTGAGAAATACCAGACATGTTAACCTTTAGGAAGTCCTCTCAGTGAGAATCTCACTGGCTGGCAGTGAGCTCCCAGTGAGCTTTTTTATCGACCTTTTTTGCGCACGATGCGCAACTAGAAATATAAAGAAAAACATTCTTTACTTTAGATTCAGTACAGTATTGCATTTAACATCAATGTGCATGTCCTGAGTGTAGTTTTGAAATTCTTCTGCTTGTGACAGTTGGTAGTCCAGTACTTCCTCTGTCAAGTCATCCAGTTCTTAAGTTTCATTATTTTTGCATAACTGATTAAAATGATAAGCTACTGAGAATGGTAGGTTGTGCTCAGCTACAAATAACAAAACACCGAAGTTACTGTGAATAATGTAAACAGAATTTCAGCATTTTGAGTCCGAAGCCGTGCACTACGTTTGTGTCCTCTGTTTCTCTTTGGCGAACGTCATTTCATCCTCCGTGCACTACGGAAAAGGGGATGCCACACAACAGAAACACTGCGTGGATATTTAATCACTCTTGCTCAAAAAGTCCATCATTATATCCATTCATTTTGGAATTTTGAATTGTATCTCTTCCTTTTTCGCGGAGGCCACGCCATTTTGTCGTCAATACATAGCTGATTCGTGTTCTCGCGTAATCTCGTTAGGCGGGATGTGAATGGAACAGCCTTTGTTTACTTTGCAGGGTGTGATTGGAACAGCCAATATTGACTTCCGGTGTATCGGAAAAATATTTTTTAGAGAAAGTTTTCATACATCGGGAGCTTTCAGAGGCATATCGGTATACGTGAGACTAGGTGCCGAAACCGGTAGCCTCACGGCGAGACCATGAGGGTTCACAACTCTGGAAATACATACATTTTTAGGTGTTACAACAGCGAAATAAGAAGTTACTATGTATCCATTCATCAAAACTCCGCGCTATAGGAAATTTTTATGAATGAACCGAATCGTGAATTTCGAATATCAATTTAAGTCATCTGAGATAAATAAAATAAAACACTTTATCTTTTAAAAGACATTAAATAAATACAATACACACATAAAACGATGTAGTTGATATTGAAATGGACACAGTACCGCCACATGAATTGATTATTTTTTGTGCCTTCGTATGAATAACTGGTAAGCCGTACGCGTTTTTTCTGGATCATTCGAACTCTTTTCATAAAGTAATCTCCTAAATGTAAGAGTCTGATTGAAACAGACTATTTTCAAGATGGCTTTACCTAACAGCTAGAAGGCAGAGACCCTGCCTTAAAAACATGCCCACCAGTGTCCATAAAGATTGCTAATTTTATTTGACATGGCCGCCAATGCAGAATAAATTTCAACCCTGGTCGTATAGGAATATCATATTTTGATAATCTCCTCACAAACTCCTGTAACAAATTCAATAAAAAACATGTCCACCAGTGTCCACAAAGATTGCTCATTTAATTTGACACGGCCGCCAATGCTGAACAAAATTCAACACTGGTCGTATAGGAATATCATATTTTGATAATCTCCTCACAGACTCCTATAACAAATTCAATAAAACTACATGGCACCAGTGTTCACAAAGATTGCTTATTTGACATGGCCGCCAATGCAGAATAAATTTCAACACTGGTCGTATAGGAATATCATATTGTGATAATCTCCTCAAAAACTACTGGAACAAATTCAATAAAAAAACATGTCCACCAGTGTCCACAAAGATTGCTCTTATTATTTGTCATGGCCGCCAATGCAGAATAAATTTAAATTTCAACACTGGTCGTATAGGAATATCATATTTTGATAATTTCCTCAGAAACTCCTGTAACAAATTCAATAAAAACATGTCCACCAGTGTCCACAAAGATTACTCACTTTACTTGACATTGCCGCCAATGCTGAATTAATTTCAACACTGGTCGTACAAAAATGTATAGGAATATCATATTTTGATAATCTCCTCAGAAACTCCGGTAACAAATTCAATAAAAAAACCTGTCCATCAGTGCAACTTTAGTTTAACATCCGCCAATATGGAAATACATCGTATTCACCATCTGCTATGAAACTGTTGAAGCAAATTGAACTAAACTGTACTGGAATGATGTTGGGAAGGTTCTTTACAATAATTGCTCATTTTGCCCATTCGACAAAATGCATGATCGACAGCGCAGAACGTAGTTAAACACTGGCCCCATGGAAAAAGCATGTTTTGTTAATCTCCTTTGACGCAAAACCAACCAAACTTTACAGGAATAATCTATGGAAAGTCGTAAAATAGATTGCCAATTTCGTTTCGATAATATGAAAAAAATTACCGCCAGCGCAGAACATATTTAAACATGGGCCCTGTGAGAAACATTTCAACATCTGCCGTTAAGTATTTTGTCAGGTGACCGATACAGGCTCAGTCTATGAGCATCTGATTTCCAATTATTCTGCCTTTGACACAAACATACATACATTGGTAGTAACAGCTACGTAATCAATTACCTGACAAAACACATCAGGCAAAATTAAAACTTTAAGAATGTTTTCATATCTTAGTACGTTTAGATTTTTGGGATGAAAATAACATTTACACAGATTTGTTATACCTGCAGGGATGTAAATGGTCCTGGCCTGGTGCAGTGGAATGAATATGATACAAAGAATGGATATTTCATTACTTTGGATGCCAACATTTTAAGTGGAAAACATCTGTACGAGGATCGTGTTAAGTTTTGGTTGGAGGATATAAAAGCAACGTTAGCAACTTCGACTGGTCACAGCATATATAACGAGCAACGACTTCAACAGTTGTTGATACATTTTGTATTAATTTGTATATTCAAAATTACTGGACCGAAATTATTTAGTTAATTTTCTAAGTACGTCTGCAACAGTAAATTCTTACTCATACCTCAAAGCTTCTTGTATATTGGGGTTTTCCTTCATTAAACTGCTTTTTATATTAAATTAAATTAAAAATTAATTTTGAAATGTGAATTGTTCAGAGTGCACAAAAGCTTTCAATTTTGGGATTTACTGTCAGCCATATTTGATAAGGTGTGGGTCTCTCGGATACCTTTATTTGAAGGTAGCATCAAAGTCCTATTATGTTCTAATTGGACAAGTTGGTTGAAGGTCTTTGAATGTATTTTAATGCATTATTCTTTTGCTTCCATTTTAGACCACAATTCAAAAACAATTTGGACAGGGATTCCACTTATACACTAGATAATAAATACTGCTGCAATCAGAACATTAGAAGGAGCCTGGGCAGGTATCTCCTTACTAACAGATATATACATGTTTTTGAAAATAAAACATTAAATTTAGCAGAATATTTTTTTTTCTAAAATTTCAGTTTTCTTGTTTGGTATTCATGGCAACTGAAAGCTCCACCTTCCATTAAGACCCCATTCAAAAAAAAAATCGGCAGGGTTTCCTCTTATAATCTAGATAATACATTTTGCTTAAATCGTAAGTAAAATATGTAGCAAAATCTTTTTTGATGGACTGCCAGTTCTCTGGTCTGGTTTCCATGGCAAGAGAAAGCTCCACCATCCATTACAACACGTATCAGACTACAATTCAACAAAAAATATTGTAGGGGTTCCCCTTATACATGTAATCTAGGTAATACATATTGCTGAAATCAAAACATTAAGAGTCCCCTTTTCAAAAACAAATTTGACAGTGGTTGTACTGGTGGTTGTCCTCATATATTGCTGAAATCCAAACATGTTTGAAAAGAACGGCATGCAAAGGACGTTGAGTTTATAACCAACCTAAGTTTTAGTTTTTCCTTTTAAAATCATCACTTTTCACTATTTTCAGGTTAAAGACATTCCCTTAAAAGTGTGTTGATGTACATAATTAGAACCATTTGATGTCTAGTACAACTGTTAGTCAAAAAAAGAATATTTCTGTATGATCAATAAAATTTTGGCAGCTATTTTGTAATTATAACATCATTCTAAATGTGATTTTAGGCTTGAATATGATTTCACATTTAACCATTAGTTGTATCCTACTGGCGGCCATCTTGTACGGTAGGACCTACCAGATACTCTTTTTTTACGGGACTATCTAACAACAATTGTTACTAAGTTTGCTTCTAATTGGATTAGTAGTTTTTGAGAAGAAGATCTTCATATGTGTTTCCTTTAGAGTCCAACGTCCAACTATCTTCAATGCTAGCAGCCATCTTGGATGAGGAACGGACCTGCCAGATACCTTTTTCTGGAAATGACCATCTTAGAAAAATTGTGAAAAAGTTTGATTCTAATTTGACTTGTAGTTTCTGAGAAGATATTTGAAAGCATTTTCTTTAGGGTCCAATGTTAAAACTATGCTTCGCACTGACGGCCATCTTGGATGAGGTACGCGCCCTGCTGGATTCATTTTTCAAAGGGGACCATCTATTGAACATTGTAACTAATGAAAAAAGTGGGAATAACAGGAAAAATCTACAACGGCTGAAAATTCAAAATTCGCCAAAGTTTGCATTAATGCAGTGTGATTAGAATTCTTAAGAAATATATTGAAGCATTGAGGAGTCATTATGTAGTTTTCGTGTACCCTGCGGGTCGCCTCATTCTTTAAAGCAGCCTATAGATTTAAAGGGCAGGCGTACCCGCACGACCTACCCCGTGCACCCGTCGGTATATAAGGTAAAGCTCACGTAAGACAGGTCAATTTGAGCAGTGAAAATAAGACAACAAAACTGAGAAACCTTTACAAAAGGAAGGGAAGGAACCTATGACAAAATATAACAGCATAAAACCTTGGAGGGTAATGAATCCTCCATGCTTCAATACATCTCTTAAGAATTCTAACCACACTGCATTTATGCAAACTTGTGTAATTTTTGAATTCTTTATCAATATATTTCCGCATTTCAGAGTCATTACGTAGATTTTAAAGAAGGTTTCGAAGACTTTTCTATACCAAAAGGCAGAATAAAATAAATCTGTTCAGTTCAAATCTTATTATTATTTAATTGAATTACAAAAAGTTGATTTAAATATCATTAACTTCCAACCAGATAGCATAAGTATAATTTGTCTATCCATCCATTCATAAATCCTTAATGACTAAAACCAATAATAAGTCTAAACTATACTTATCCACATACATAACGGATATATCGAACATCATATTTACACTATAGCTTTTGTATCTCTCACAATGGAGCCACTTGGCGTAATAAAATTTCTGGTTAGATTTTCTGACAGTAGAGGCCTTTTTTTAATATTCTGGAGTACAGTTTTGACTACACATAATTCTTTATTTTCTGTAAATTCTGCAAAAAAAAACGAAACAAAAAAACCAAAAAAAAAAAAAAAAAACAAAAACAAAAAAAAACCAAAAATACAAAATATAAAGAAAAAAAAAACCGCAGATTTGAATTTCCCTGGCTTATCTAGATCTGTATTGGTTAGCTTATTCAATGTAAATAGTAATCCTCTATTAACCTTTTCATAAAAGAAATGTCTAACATCTGAATAGTCTGTGATCGTTGTGCAGATGCTATCGCAACTAATGCAACACTTCTAAGTGTCAAAATTTTAAAAGATAAATCATCTAAAGGCTACCAAGAATCCAAAAATTTTAATACCTTATTTACGTCCTATGTCCTTTGATACTTTGGTAATGGTGGCTTCAGAGAAACTTTTCCTTTAACAAATCTACTGACTAAATAGTGTTTTCCAATAGATGCATCATCCACAAAATTATGCATAGTAGTTATGGCTGATCTATATTCATATAAAATACTATAAGATTTTCCAGAATTAAATTGTAATGTGAAAAAATTTAAATTTAATAGATCTTGCACTGACGAATTCATAGGATTTACATTTTGAAACTTCACCATTTTGACCATAGAGACCAAGCATACTGATTTTGTTTCTGAGTGCCTTCTCCCCAAGAAGCATCAATAATGTCAATGCACTGATCTGAAAATGCTTATGAGGAAAGACTACTTCTTAAATGCTCCAAGCATTGAAAGAAGTTTTTTCTACATTGGGTGTAGATGGTTGGCTATTGAAGACAGAACCAGAGTTTTTGACATTGGAAGTCTTATAGGTTGATACTTCTGTACTATTTCTAGAACAATGCCACTTAAAGAAAAAAGGGAAGAAATAAATACAAATTTTCCTGAAAACAAGCCGAGTCAAATGAAAAAAAAAACATTATTCTTAATAGCTCTTGGATGAGGACACCAAGAACAATTATCTAATTTGGCATTGTTATTACTAGCAAATAAATATATCTGTAATTTGAATAATTCAGCCAGAGTTCTAAAAATCCCCGACTTTAAAGAACATTCGGTCGTATTGTTCCTTATATTAATTAATCAAGAAATCAGTTTTATTATTGTCTTTTAAGCTAAATGAAATGATGAGATAAAATGTTCTTATCATGGCACAACGTCCATACATTTTGTATTTGTTTACTTAATTCATTTAAATAATTGGATCTAGTATCTCACAAATTGTTAATATATGCCACTGCAGTAGAATTGTCACATAGCTATGTGCACATTATGTGTTGCAGAGAAAAGGGCATTTAAAGCAAGCCATATCGCCTTAAGCTCTAAAAAATTATATGCTCGTTTCAATCAGAATCTTCCCACGAACCATGTACTCGCTTAGATCCACACCAGCAAGTACCAATAGCATCTGTATATACAGTTTCATAGATGGAACGGACAACCATGCATTGATTTAAAATTTTCGACCCACCATTCAATATCATTTTGACTAGAACGAGATAATATATTTTTGCATCGTTTGACTGCAGTTGTTTTCGCCCGTTCTGAAGAACATTCAAAAAAAAAAAAAAAAAAAAAACTGGGAAAGACGCAACATAATGTCCTATCAAACATGCCAAACACCTGACTGTGATGTGAGATTTAGACAAAATGGAATGACATGAATTTAAAATTTTTGTAATTTGTCTCCGGGAAGACTAATAGTAATAGATTCTATTTCACTAAAAACCTAGATATACCAATATATGCGAGAGAACCATGTTTGTTTGTTTTTTTTTTCGTTTATTATAAAGCCTAAATCTTTTTTGTAGAAGTAAAACTGGCTTTGCAAGCATTAACACTGTCTCCTTAAAAGTTGAATCATCAATATATGATGAAGAACTGATTCCCAGTAAACGTAATTTTGACACTGGCACTGTTATCAGTTTTGTAAAAACAAGTAGTGCACACCTTTTTCCAAAACATAAACAAACAAATTCATATAAATTTCAATCCCAAACAAAACGTAAATATTTTCTATCATTTTCATGTACTGGAATAGTGAAATATGCATCTGTCAATAGCAGAGAACACAGACAATCATTTTAATTGATAAATCTCTTGACAGTTTCAATTGTCTCCATTTCAAAATGAAAATTTTTGTATAAATCTATTTAAATTTCTTAAATCGATAACTGGTCTCTTTTCTTAATTTTTCTTTTGCACAAGAAACAAATTGGTTAAAAAACTGACCATCCAAATAATCAACATGGACAATGGCCCCTCTTTCTAACAGTTTATTAACCTCGCTAGAAATTAACAATTCTTGATCTTGTGGCCAGTTTGGCTTACTAAGTGCACAATATTGTAAAGGTTGTGATAAGAATTCAATTTTTTAACGTACCACAGTTTGTAAAATCCAAGGGTCAGTTGTAAGTTCTTGCCATTTATGTAAACATTTACTAATAAACACTCTACTCACAGAACTACTAAAAACACATTTACCTGGTTTATTTCTGACTCTGGCTGGACGTATATGTTTTTTTTTTTACTGAAAACCAGACCTAGTACTCTGGGTTCTGTGTAAACGTCTTGTGGCATCTTGAAAATCAGTAGGAGCATTGTAAGAATTTGACAAATTTCTCACATTTCTTATACCTGTACCTCTAAAATTAGCACGATTAACAGGATTAAAACGTATCCCTCTAAGGCCACCAGAAAACCCTCTGTTACTATTACTTGGGTACATGTACGTGAAAGACCTCCTGTAGTAGAGAGTTTATTTTTTATTTTGTTGCCTTTCTCAATATTTTGGGCAAGTCATCCCTAAGTGTATAGACATTTCTGTAAGCTGAAATAATATTCATT
Organism: Modiolus philippinarum; assembly: GCA_002080025.1. Taxonomy (NCBI): domain Eukaryota; kingdom Metazoa; phylum Mollusca; class Bivalvia; order Mytilida; family Modiolidae; genus Modiolus; species Modiolus philippinarum. The sequence goes on from MJUU01021513.1 coordinate 131,236, forward strand.
TTTAAATTATGCGGCGCCGGAGCTAACTAATAACAATGTAAGAGAATGAAACTTTCGATAGCTTTTGTAGGTCAAAAGTAGAACTATTTTGTCTGCTTAGAACTGATGTGACTGCAGCAATACCTCCTACTAGATACTTTTGTATATTTTGTAGAGCAAAATTATTCGAGCTATTAATGTTATTTAACACAAACCATAACTCCTCATTAACTTTTGCTACTACCAAATTTTCGCAATTTTCTGGAGGAGGAAACTTATCCAGTATCTGGCTATTTTTTTCAGCTGAGGGTTTACTTGAACACACCCTAGTAACCTTAGGGCCAAACAATATAAACTGGGTGGTGACTTTTTGTCACTTCCACTGTATTGCAAATATTCAAAATCAGTACAGCTATACTTATTACAATCAACTGGATTTAAATTTTCTTGATTAAACTCGTCTTGAAACCAAGGACCGTACTCCCCGACAACCTCACGACTATAATCTTAATTTTGAGGTTCAGCATGTTCAACATGGTCAGGTCCAGAATTACAAACATAGGTAATCAACGATTACAGAGTTCGCCTCGTTTTGGCACTTTGTCACAGTAACAAAATCTTGACTAGATGTTGACATCACACTTGCATGCCTAAGCAAGGTTACATGATCCTACCATGTATAGTGACTGAGATCTGAACTTGCCTGAAAACTTAATGCGTAAAACATAAGTCAAAGTGACCTACTTTTGCCTGGATGC
>MJUU01021513.1:135371-159765 GCA_002080025.1 Modiolus philippinarum
ATGGAATTTAATCATTCATGAAAAGGAACAGTGTTATTCACGGTTGTTTTTCGTCATCAAATTTTATTGCCTTTTAATATGAAACAATGTATAGTCTGTACTTTGTATACATAACTGTTGTGGAATTTAAAACTGGGGAAAAAACAACATTCAAAATCAGGATCAAGTACATATATTCTACTTATACAAACTGGTATTGTCCTAATAAGAGATTTATTAGGAATCACAAAAAAATTGTTACAGGGTGTGGATTGTCCTTCTTTGAGAATCAGGATAAAGTTGTTACACGGTACTGAATTGTCGTAATACTGAATTTATCGGATCATTAAAATTCATATTGGGTTTGACTTTGCCTCACCCAATATGAATTTTATTGACCTGATAAATTCCGTATTATGACAATTCCAAACTGTGTAACTTAGTATACCCATATTGACTTAAAGCTGGGCATAAAGAAGTTAACTAGTAGTTTAAATGAATATACTTAAGTATATGTCTGTCAATCATTAGCTGTGAATGTACACTAGTTTAGTGCCTGCAGCTAATATACTTGTTAAGATTGTACTTGTGAAACTATGGTAACAGGTTGCACATAAATTGATGAACAACAAAATTATTGTCTGTTTACACATATATTTTCAGCATTAATACAAATACAATGAAATGGGTGTCTTTGAAATATAACAATCAATAAACGATAAATACGCCTAAAATTTTTACATGAACATGCGACATACACTTTTCTAAATAAAAGGAGCCATGGGACACTACTTTTTTTATTTTGAAGTTCCTGGGACACATATTTTTTTCAATTGTCTGTGATTACTTGCACCGGTCCCAACTAGCTGATAAATATTGCACGGTCCCTTACACGATTTAGGCACGCCAAAACCAATCTGTACATGAGGAGGCAAAGGGAAAACCTTAAAACTGTTGGCATTTCATTGAACAGTAGAGACGGGAATCCATGCAGTGAAAGTAAATTACCAAGAATTAGACAAAACTGGTCCTGGCCTTTAAATCATTCTCCTTTGAAAACACTAGGAGAAAAATATGGGAATGATAAAGTTTTTTTTAATGTTAAATAAGGAAGGAATTGACAGGGTATCATTTAACAATATTTTATTTAATTACTCCAAACGTTATGATTCCGATCAAGAGATTTCACTTGATGATCCCAAAAAATATTATATTACTACCACTGTTGTTAAATATAGAAATGAGGTCAGAGTTGTGTACCTTTTGCTTTGAGACACCAGAATTATAGCACATTTTTTCTGGGAGTGTAGCACGTGGAGTGTAGTTATGTAAAAAAATCTTTTGGCTTTCACTTAGAAGCTGTCTTCTAAACTATCAGGTGTCACTGAGTACCAACATCTCAAATGTACTTTGTTTGATATTGAGGCTGATGGAGAGCAGGACTGTACATATCTAAATATTAATTTGATTTAAAAATATTACATTTACACATGAAGATAAAAAATACTTTACCTAGCATAAAAGCGGAAAAGAATATTTGATATACTACATACATATAGATAAAATGTCTTGTGTGTACTTAACGACTGCGCAGAGAAATTTTATTATAAATAAAACGGTTGTCTTTAGAAGTGTTTAAGTGGTTGAACGAAAAACAGGTAAAGATTAAAATTATTTAAATTTTAAATGTAGTAAGTGTCTTTGTTTGTTTTCATTACAATGTATTGTTCCCTAGATATATATTTCAAAATGTCATTGTTCATGCCAATGTTTCAGTTACAAAAAAAAAAAAATAAATAAAAAAAATAAATATCTAAACACGAGGTAGTTCGTTTGAAAACTGATATGGAATATGTAACGAATATGATCTAAATGGAAAGCCAAAATCAGGTAAAGACAGGGTTGTGCATGAGGGAGATACTTCTATTTTTTTTAGTTTTCAACAAAATATACAAAAGTTTTAGATGTTGCTGCAACATTAATTTTTTCAGCACCGAAGAACTGACTGTTGGGCTGTAGAATACACCCTGGGACTAACAGTCCACCAGCAGATGTATCGACTTTAAAACAAAATGCTTTGACTGTTCAGCGTTTACTGCTTCATGACCGACTTTTAATTTTTCTCGGTTCACAGGCGAATCGAAATTATATGGGTCCTATTTCTATATTCCGGGGTTCCCTCGGGGTCAGCCCCGATTAGGAGGGGTACTACCCCCGCAAGCCGGAGATACTAGGTCCTATTTCTATACCCCGGGGTTCCCTCGGGGGGGGGGGGGGGGGGTGCTTTTGTTAAAATTGGCGGAACAAAAATATCTCTTTAACTCCGACAATTACGTCATTTATATTATTGCATGTAACTGATTTATCTCGTAGTTTTCTGTTAAGAAATGAAAATAAAAACGTGTATTGCTGAATTGTGTCTAGATATAGTATTTGTATGACATTATAATGCCGTATTAATCAATTTTCAGACTGCAATGAGGCACAAAGTTCTGCTGAGAACAACATCAACTACAGCGAAACCAGTATCACAAGAACCACCACATCACCAGTAACAGACCATGATACATTAGAAGAGAACATCACACCACAACCACAGACAATAATAATAAAATACCACATCCTCATTGGACATGCAGATATAACTACAGCTACCAACAAGAACAACAACGCCAACAATTTTTCAACAAACATCAAGAGCTAGATCCGTTTCACCAAGACCAACAATTAATCAAAGACCAGATACATTCATTTGAATCAAAATTTTTAGCCAATTAGAAGTAACGTTACACTTGGACAGAAAGTAAACACCAGTTTGACCAGACTTTACTCAACTGTTGGTAATCAACATCGAAGATTTCCACTTCCAAACCTCAATTCAGCCACTGATGATTTTCACAATGTGTCAGAAAACTACCAATTTTAGGAGGAAAAGCTTTTTGTCCAGGAAATGTCGCCACAAAGCTAGTCAAGAATCTCATTCTTGAGCTATTTGGTCCTGACCAGTTACGGAAAAAGCATATCTACTCGGGAGAAGGCCCAAAAGAGAAGATGGAAATATACCATGCGAGAAGAGAGATAATAAAGCGGAACACAACTGCATAGTATCCAAATACAACATCAGGCAAGACGTGGAAAGATGCCGTTGTCTAGAAAATCAACGAATTTCTTGGAAGACCAGAATGGACACAGAAAAAGAAAACCACTACAGCACCACAGACACAACATAACAACGACACGAAACTCCACTACCTGTCGGATGATGAAGGAATCGACATTGTTTTTAGGTCCAAAAGTCTTGGTTTTTGAACCTTATTGAATAATGATGAAATAAGCCAGTAAAGAGTTTTGTTTTTATGAACTGGAAATTTACAATATCAATATGAAAACTTTGAGATTCAAATGTTCGCAAAACTACAGTGAATCGTTTCTGTTCAATGAACTAGTACATGCAGTTTGTATTTTTTACATGTAGACAAAATCATTAAATAAAATTGGTTTTTAATACCGTGTATGTTATATAATGATAAATAAGAGTCGGTCTTTTATTAATGATATATTATCTGTCTAATGAATCATTTTAAATATCATGTATCAACAATGAAAGTGGATGGAATACATGCACACGAGACAAAGTCTCTTCAAATACACGATTAGTCCAAGCAATGGAACAACGCTTTAATCGTTGTTCTTCATCTTGCATGGAGGTCACCTCGGGGCTTTCAACAATGAGCTATGCTCATACGTCTTAGGTAGTTCAAGACGGCCACTAGCACGGGTTTGAGCGGTATTCATCGCTAAATGTGAAGCAACGTTACATCCATGTATCTTGTGTTTTGTTCATGGATACGGGATTGTTAGCATAAATAAAATTAACTAGCAAAGTGTTCTTAAAACTGCTCTCCGTTGCCCGACAAAAAGACTCATAAAAAACAATCACAACATAGAGCAACCACATCGAGTCAACTGCAAGAAAACTTTATATTCTTTTACATCATCTGTAGACATAAATTATAAAATATACAAGTAACAACTATATTTGTCTTTTTTTAAAGGCAAGACAAATTGCGTACGTATTATTAATAAAAATCGAAGAATTTGGACGAGAGAAATAAACCACAAACAACACTTACAATACAACAAATTTTGTTCGGCTCCGAAATCGCACTTAGTAGAGGACAGTCTGTGATTATCTGAAAAGATGTTTTATGCTTAAAGGGTCCAATGTTAAACTTAGAATGCACAATCTGTGTCCTATCCTACCTGCATGACAGCTGGAAACAAAGTTTAATATTGGATCATTGACAGTTGCTTCTCCACTAAAACTTCTTGGCTAATAGGCACCAAACTTGGTTACCATATATAGTCGCTCACGAGTGACCAGATCTTAGTCTATGGACATGATGGAGATCCCATAAGAAATACAAACAACGGTGTCCAGTTGATCCTGACATACCACCTCTTAACAAAGCTATTAAAAATATTTTGAGTCGCAACTATAAATCCATAGTTCTCATGGACGAACAAATGTCTGCAGATACCAAGGACCCCCCGGCGGCTTTCAGGAAAGTAGCTCCTTGTAACAGCGCTTTTAAGAGAGTTGCTCCTGTACCTCCCTGTAAATACAAGGACACTAGACACTTTAAGGGTCTGCCTGTCTGACTTTTCATTCCTTTCACGTGGAAAACTTAGAACTATTGAAGTCTTCAAACTAAAAAATAGTTTCACGTTTCACGTGCACAAGTGAAAAAGAAGTGCACGCTGTTGGCTGTAATCGCTCCAAGAAGATCTTTGCAGGTGAAACTTGTCGAAGATAGGGTGACCATATTGTGGAACATAAACAGACCGATGGAAACGATTTCCAAGTAGTTGAACATTTCGGCGAATCAACCACAGAATACTGCACATGCATGAAACTGTCCTAATACAAACCAGTGCAGGTGAGTTGAGAAAGATTGATTGATTGATTGAATTTTGTTTAACGTCTACTCAGCAATATTTCAGCTATATCAAGACGAAAACAAGTTTGTTAATAAATAATCACTTTAGGGTATGGAAAGGGCCAAGGGACGGAAATTCTGACTGCCACTGGAAAAGTAGGGTGAAATCGAAAAGGTTGGGGAATTTAGCCTTGTAGCCGATCACCTACGGACCACTCAAAAAAGAGCTTGCTACAAGGGTTCTTTAACGTGCTGGAAGCGTGGCATTTCTTCCAACACGTGGACCTGAGTTTACATCCCATCCGAAAGATGGGTTGTGTATTTAATAATCCCGCACAACCACGGAATGGGTCCTATTTCTATATCCCGGGGTTCCGTCGGGGTCAGCCCCGTTTAGGAGGGGTCATACCCCGCAAGCCGGAGATACTAGGTCCTATTTCTATATATCGGGGTTCCCTCTGGGTCCTCTGTTAGGAAGACTCATACTCCAAGCTCAGAGGATGCTGCGGGCCTGTTCATAAGCCGGAACCGCGCACGGCGGCAGGTGAGAAAGACGAACAGTTCCTGGAACCAAAAAAATATCCACTTTCTTTAGACTGTTCGACCCTTAGGTATTTATGATCCTATTTCTTTATTTGAATTTACACGTTTGCATAGTACAGAATACAAACGTTTTTCAATTTGGTTTTGATTGTGTTCAGGATTGAGAACAATTTAAAATTAGGAACTGACCATTTAACCTGAAGGGGGGTTATGGTTTTTTTTTCTGGACAGAAAATTTTTTTCGCGCTTCGCGCGAAACAAATTATTTATTTTTTGCACGCGTATCAACAAAATATTTTTTTTCAAAATTAACATTATTTTTTGGGGCAGAAAGCCTCATTCAGAAAATTTTTTTCAACATTTTGGCAGCCAAAATATTTTTTTTCACATAAAATCAGATCCAAAATATTTTTTTAGAAAAAAACNCCCCCCCCCCCCCCCCTTCAAGTTAAATGGTTAAATAGTTTTCCGAATTTCACAATACATCCAGTGCAAGTTCTTTAACGAATTTTACTTTTTTCCTTTTTGTAATCTGTTTCTCCTTTATTGCTTTTTGTTTCTTTTATAAATTTCTAGTCTTTAAACATGAGTTTTTCGGAAAACATATTGGTTTTTAGTTTGCTTTTTACGTTTGACTGCTAAACGTATTTTGTCTTTCCTTTCCTGATCTGTCTTGCTGGGTTTAGTTTTCATTAAAACATTACCTTGGATTCAGTTCATTCATTTGTTTAATTCGGCGTTGCCGGATTTTAATGTAATATCGAGTCTTTCCATCATTCGTTCGATTGCACCAATACTTGCTATCGCCCATTATCTGGCAGTTTGAATAATGTCACCTGAAGAAATCTTTTCATAACTGCTTTGCTTTTTTCGCATTACAAAATAAATTTGAATGTTTTATGTAGTTTCGTTCGTTATATCTGATGAAAATACAAGCTGTGATACCGTATAGAGGGTTATTTTCGCGGGTCAAAAATTTCACGGATTTTGTGGAAAATGTATGTCAAAAATTTAAGCGTTTTAAATTTTCGCGGATTATCAAAGATCCTATATATATATCCTAACAATACATCAAATATTCGCGAAATTTATTGTCGCGATTTAAGTCCATCCGCGAAAATACGCGAAAATTACCGGCTATACGGTATTATCGAGCTCTCTTGTAGGACCTTTGAAAATATGAAGTATACAATTAAAGAAGGATAAGCTTTTTTTTTCATTCAAACACAAGTTGATAATAGATTGTTCCATAAATTTTTGTTAACCGAATAGCATTTGGAAATTTATACATCGAAATATGGGTGAAAGCTGAGAGGGAACAAATTACAAAAAAAGATAGCCAAAAATCAGTTAAGATATAGCTATGCAAGGGGAAATCTCTTCTGTTTAAAACCAAATTTTTCACTTAAATTAAGACATATGAGTTTTAAACAAAATCGGTTTTCAAGCCAGCATCGATGTACTGGATTGGTGAATACTCTCGGGGACTTACAGTCAGCCAACAGATGCAATGGTATTAAACAACAAAATAAAGAAGTTAATGTGATTTTATATTATGCATATATGCATTTTGACAACTTATGTCTCTTAAGTGCAGATCGAATCAAAACGTTTAAAATCCATAAACCGAAATATGTGTGAAAGCTAATATACAGTTAAAACCAACGGGATCTTTAAAGGAAGCCAAAATGAGCTAAGGACAGGGCTATAAAATAGGGAGGGACTCCTTAGTTTTTAACAAAATATTTTAGTCAAATTTAGATATTGCGAGACTAATAATGCACCCGCAGAGGCATCGACCTAGTGGTAATTACAGTATCTATGAAGTTAGTTTCTGCATATGCACATTTTGACACCTTATATGTCTATTCAGTGCAGATATAGCTTAAAAGTGTAGATCTATAAATTAATTTAAATGTTGAATCGTGATGTATAAAAAATTAAAGTGATCACAGCTCACGCTGAATCATGGTATATATAAAAAATATAATAATGTCCTGATGACCCCAGGCATCATTCATTTTGATTTGATATTAATTATATGATTCACATTATTTTGATCACCATTCGATAACGCGAAAAAAAAACATTTTAAATTTTTTTTGTCACAGACAGCTTGTAGAGCACTATTAGCACACCTATTGGCAAGTTTCTTCAAAACGATTTTTTTTGTCTAGCTTACACCGGAAAATGTTCTATTACCATACGAAAACAATCAATACATTGAATGGTAATCTCTAGTTATAACTGTTGAGCTAAGGGTGATTTAAATTTAATGTAATAATAGCGCTTTAGGTTAATTGTTTTTCGTCAGTTAAAATTTAGCTAAAATTGAGATGTAGGAAAAATTAAGTACACTTAGATGTCATAAATAGTTTTTTGGTGGTATATATTTGTTTCTTTAAGTCAGGCATCCAGTCAATCCCTCTGGCATTTGAAGCAATTGTTTCCGCCTTCAATTACACGAGAGTTCCTTTCTTGAAAGTCCCATATTAAATGCATGTGTAGGAGTTAAATTTGAATACGTTTTTTTCGGTAGGACCTCCTTAAGGCCATGGCCTTAGCGGTTAAAAAAATGGGAACCCATGTGAAGTTGCCCTATTTCATCTTTCAAGCTTATGTGGTCTTCATTAATTATTGCATATCACGAAAGCAGTTTTTAACCGGGTTTTCCATCGGAAAAATCCGGTTATTAAAATGGTAAAAATGGCGGGCGGTGGCGGGCGGGCGGCTGCCAAATTGGTACATCATTTGTCCGGAGCATATCTCCTACAGTATTTAAGACAGGAAGATTTTGTTTTGCAGATCAATTGTACATATATCAAAGGTGTGCATGGTACTTTGATTTTGATTTTTGATAATTTATGTCAAAAATATCAGTTGTTGAACTTAGTCATTTTTACGTCAATTTTTTAACAATAGGGTACCCCCTTTGTCCGGAGCAAATCTCATACAGTATTTGAGACAGGAAGTTTTTATTTTGCAGACTAATTGTACATATTTCAAAGGCGTGCATGGTACTTTGATTTTGATTTTTGATAATTTATGTCAAAAATATCAGTTGTTGACCTTGGTCATTTTTACATCATATATTTACCAATAGGGTCTCCCATTTGTCCAGAACAAATCTCCTACAGTATTTGAGACAGGAATTTTTTGTAATGCACATCCTTTGTACCTGTATCAGAGGTGTGCACAGTACTTTTATTTTCCTTTTTAAAATCTAAGTTGCTGAACTTTCAGAAATAGGCTAGTTTGCTGGAAGGTTTAACATTGAAAATTAATGAAAATTATAAGTACATTTCAAATATTCAGGGTCAACCCATGTGTAAGATATACTGTCCATGTAAAAGAAAACCCGGTTTGCTGTCAGATTGACAGTTTTCCTCTTGTTTATCCATTTTGCCCCGGGTATAAAACAAAAATTCTAAACCCCCTTAATTTATATTGTTGTTTTGTGAATATTTTTATATATTTCCCTTCAATATCCTAAATGTAATCATTGCCCATTTGGAACTTGTTTATTGCAAAATACAATTTTTAGAAAACATAGGTCGAATACTTCCTTATATGATGATACATGTATGTGTACATTTCAATTCATTGTTTAACACAAAAAGAAATTACGTTAATATAAAAGGAAATTTTCATATTTTTGGAAAACATTTCCTCATTTCTCTTTACGAATTGCTCGACGTAGCTTTATCAGGAACAGAGATTTTATAAGCAAGTTGTAAGTATTTTCCACTTATTTACTCTTTTTGCTACACAGTTCTACGCCCAATAGATAATGTACTATAAAAGTACTATTTGGAGTATTTTTTTTCATTTGTTTATGTTGAGGGTCTCATATTCGTACATTTTGTAAATCCAGGCATAATTCATAAGAGCATAGGATTTTAGACAATACATAAATAAATAGGCAAATAAACATATTATTCACATAATAAATAAGGAAATTCTTATGATCTTTCAAGTTCGGCTGAATTAAGAAATTTGCTTAAGACGTTGACAGGTATAACATGATTTTTTCTGTACTTGCTAGATTTAAATCTTTAAAAAATTGCTCAAAACTAAGCAATATCTATCTCGCTCTTGCATAGATCTGTCTTTAGCTAGTTTTGGCTTTCCATTCAGATCTATTTTGGTAATTTATTCTCTACCAGATTTGAAGTTTTTTTGGTTAATCGTCTTCCAAATGTTTTGATTTGATCTTCACTGAAGAGATAAAAGTTGTCGAAATTACCATATTTTTATGCAGAAATCTCAGTTTAGGATGATCAATTATTTAAGGAAATTTTGCATTGTTTTGAGTACAATTTCACTTAACCGTTTTAATATTCATTATTTCTGTAGTGATTCAAACATTTTGCTACCATGTTTCACTTCAGCAAGCATCTTATATTCAATTAAAGCACACTGATATATTTTATATTTCTGATGTCTTTCATGGTGTTTAAACACTATTTGTTTGGTTATTTTTTAGGGAAACGAATCATGTCACGAATCGGAAAAATTTTCCGTGCAGTATTTGTACTACCATTCTCAGCAGGAAAACCAAACCACAAGCGAGTCGATAAACCATTATCACATGATGGCAGTATATCCGGTCTAGTGTTCTTAGTTACTGCAGTAATCATACTGTCGGTTATTCTTGTAATAGCATCAACCGGACAAAACTTCGACCGCGTCCATTCAAATATGTTTATAGTCACAATGACCGTAACAGCATGTCTTGCAACATTTATTTGCATTGCGCTGACAGTTTATGCAGCAGTTAAAAAGCCCTCTGTCACTTCAACAAACGAAGACTGGGGTATAAGTGAAAAAATTATGATGCAATTTCTATGGCTCTTCACCCTAGCCAGCGTGACATACAGCGCTTTATATTTTGCCTACCATTTCAGTTGCTTCACAGAAAACTACGAAATTGCAAATATTAAACAGCGAATAATTTGTGATATTTTACTATTCGTATTTCGTATTGTACAAACAGGATTTTTAACTCGTTTCTCAAAATGTGTTTTTGCAAGTTCTCTTGGCTTATACTACAGTCTACTGATCCTATTTTTGACAAATATTGCAGTTATTGTCATTGAATATGCACATTCCCTTCGTTATTTTCATGATTTTACCGTAAATATAACAGGAAACGAAACCTTTGAGTGGCCATGTGATACGAATTCATCAATTGTTAATATTTTGGATGAGGTAGAGGATTATGTGGAACCTGCGGTTACTGAATATTCACTATTGACAATATTATTTGTAGCCCAGATCTGGCCAACAAGTTCTAAAGGTAAGCCCAAAACAGACCATGATTTGAGTGAGTATGCCAGACTGAGTGAACCAGAACCTTCTAATTCAGGGATGTACGTGAATATGAATGAACCAATAAATGCCTCTGGTATATACGATAATGTTGATGGAGAAACGAGCAATTCAGAATATCAATCCAACGACAGACCGAAAATACGTAATTATTTAATAGTTTTAGCTGCCATATTTCTATGTTTACCAGGCATTATTCTGTATGCAATTAGAGTTCAAAAGAACGATGCAAGAATATCGACTGCCGGAGATTATTGCAATAGTATTGAAATAAGCCTTATGGTTGTGGTTACAATACAATGTTTTTACTTTCTTCAATCGGACTGTAAACCGAAAGATGAAATCGCCCGATTTGGATCTAAAGAATATCTTCTTCTTGCTAGTTTGATAGGATCGCTGACGTACTATACTATGAAACTGATACCTTATATTTCCCTAATACATACAAATGAATCCAACGTGATCAACATATATAACTATGCAGTGAGAATTTTTGGAATATATCTTCAAACTATATTCCTCCTTCAGATGAAAAGTTATGACAGAAATGATACTCCATCGTCTTTCATGTCAATTGAGTACACTTGTTTATTTTTGTCGACATGCAATCTGATGGTATGGGGGTCAAACTCATTTTTAGTGTCCCAGTATGTATTCAGCCATGACGCACCTTCATTATTTTATGGCAAACGAATGTGGGCTAACTCATTTACCTTGTTGTATCCATTTGTAATTTTCTATCGTTTTAAGTGTTTTGTTGCGTTCTACGGTTTATATGACCGACTGAAAGCATAAGAGAGTTATGTTGTTTGATTCATATGAAGTGTACTGGTTAAGTTTTAATCTTCAACCAAAGCCTCTTACATTGCGCCATCTACATTTTTGATCATCGGCGGGTATTTTCATTTTTCTATACGGTAGGGTTATCTATTTTATTTAAGGTTTCTGTGTGAGTTATTTCAAGTCTTCACGATTTCAATCTCTCCAAAGAAAATTGCAGACAAATCTATCAATAAGTCACCTGAACAATATGAAAATAATAATGTTTTCTTGCAGTAAGTGGAAAACTGAAATTATATTTCGCCAAGTGCATAATCTTCTCAACTTGTGTACAGGTTCTAAACTTCTTGTAGTCTAAAACAGAATGCTGACTTTTGCTGTGGAGTTCTATGGTGGATTGTGCCATGTTATTGTAATTTTCGGACATTGTAGGTGATTCCTATTATCTTCTGTTCATTATTTTGGTATACAGATCTGATGTTGGTATTAATTTGCTTTGACAAATTGAAATGGGAAAACATATGTGATGAAACCGATTATCAAATTCACTGTTCATGTTTCCGTCACCGTTTCAGCAGTCGACTAAGGTTAGACTCTACTAAATGACCAATCAGCTGTTGGCATAGTAAAAAGTAGTACTTATGTAAACAAAGCCATGCTTCTTTCACTTTGCATATAACTATCAATATTGATAATATATGAGTTCTAAAACGTTCAAATGATCATGAAATACTTCCGGATTGACCACCATTTTGATTCAATGTCCCTCGATGCATGTAAAAATACTGAAGCCTCATCAATGAGGACATGCATGTCCAAATATCGGACAGGCAAAATTGGTAATTAACATACCCCAGTTTGGCTAGGCGATAGAAATTTCTTATTTGAATTTAAAGTTGGGTCATCGTTTGGATATGTTACTTGACAGACGTGCCGCTTTGAGAAAATCATATCGCCGCATAAACCGATCTTCTGGTAATTAAGAAAATTCACAAAACGTTTTAAGGGCCGCCTATGGAAAATATTTATTGGAGTCTGACATTAAAAGATTATACATTTTTGTGGACTGTGCCAGTCAAGTGCACCTTTCGTGTTGATTAGTGTCAAAGTTCGTTAAATTTTAAGGATTCGCAACTCCAAAAATATTTTCATGTAAATTCTTATTGCTTGCAAATAAAGAAATCGTTTCCTTTTTTTGGTTTGTTTGTGTTAATTCTGTCTGTGTATGAAGATGTGTAGAGGGGATAATTACGAGACTCGACAGATTTTAATCGTAATCCGATTACATTTCATTTGCCGTTGACTGTGAAATTGCCTTTTTTGCGCTTTAGCGGTATATTGTGATTATGGTGTCCGTTCGTTCGTTATTCCGTCCGCCTAAGGGGTATGCACTTCTACCACTTGATGAAATTCGATGAAACTTTCACAGAATGTTAAGTGCATATCATCATTGCTTTTATTTGTTTTTCTTTGCTTGTTCGTTGAGGTTATTACCCATAACATTCCATCGACATATATATGGATGCATGTAGACCTAACGAATTTCATTGTCTGAGAGGGTCTATATGGATTTCTGTCCTTTTAAGAGAATTTATTATTTTCTTGCTTATTTTGTTCATTTTAATCATTTTTGGCATTTAAACGGTGTTGTAAAACAGTTTCTTACATTGAAATAATAATAAAAAAAACTGCATCTTTTCTTGAGGGTTTTTTTTCAAAATCAAAATTTTTTGTGTCGCGTGCTTTAAGCAGAGTCGACACATAGGGATTATTACTATCCGTCGTCTTACGTCTGTCGGTTTTTAAATCCGCAACTCCTTCAAAACTACTTGTCCGATTCTAACCAAACTTTCAGAATATGTTGTACACCTGGTGTAGTTTTGCACCTTATAATTTGGTTTTAAAGGTTTTAAGAGGTTCACGGAGCCAAAATTGCTCATTGGTGAGTCTATTGTTTTTTTTAATCAATAACTCCTTCAAATCTGCTTGTCCGATTCCAATCAAATGTTCAGTATATGTTGTTCACCTGGTGTAGTTGTGCGCCTGTTACTTAGAATTTTGATTTTACAGATTTTAGAGGTTCACAGAGCCAAAATGCTAATTTGTTAATCTGATCTGAATCCACAATTCCATCATAACTATAGGTCAGATTCCATCCAAACTTGTAGGATTTGTTGTTTACCTGGTGTAGTTGTGCACCTGATACTTACAGTTTTGTTTTAACAGATTTAAGAGGTTCATGTAGTCACATTGTTCGTTTGTTAATCTGGTATGTTAATCCCTAACTCAATTACAACTATCAGTCAGATTCCAACGAAACTTGCACAATATGTTGGTAACCTTATCTAGTTGTGCATATGATACAAAAAATTTTTATTTTACAGATTTTAAGACGTTCACTGACCCAGAATAGCTCATTTGTTAATTTGGTTTGTTAATCTTCGACTCCTTCAAAACTGTCTGTCGGATTCCAACCAAACTTTCAGTATACTTAGTATGTTGTTTCTCAGGTCTTGTTATGCGCATGTTACTCAAAATTTGTTTTTACAAGCCAACACAGCTCAATTGTTAATTCAGTTGTTTGTTAATTTGCAAGTCCCCAAAACTGTAATTCGTATTCTAAAAAAAAATTGCAGAATATGTTTTTCGCATAATCTAGACATGCGCATGATACTTAAAATTTTTAAGTTTATCGATTTTAGAGATTCACTGGGCCAAAAATGGCTCTTCTGTAGTGCATGCGACACAAGTGTACCATGGAACGCCCATCAATTTTTAGCCTTTTTTCTCAAAAATGAAACGGGTTTCTCTTCCAGTACTGTTAGTTTCGTTACAAGTTTAAAGGTCTTTACACTCAAGAAACATCATACATTACACGAATTTTAAATGCCATTTTTAGCTCACCTGACTATAGCCAGGATGAACTTTTCTCATCCGTCGTCCGTCCGTCCGTCGTTAACTTTTCATTCAAAGATCTTTTCCTCTGAAACCACTGAGCCAGTTTAAACCAAATTTAGTCACAATAGTCCTTGGATATGATTTCTATGACCGTACCTCATCCAAGATGGCCATCAGTGGAGAACATAGTTTAACAGAGAACCCTATGGGAAATATATTCAAAG
Organism: Modiolus philippinarum; assembly: GCA_002080025.1. Lineage (NCBI taxonomy): Eukaryota > Metazoa > Mollusca > Bivalvia > Mytilida > Modiolidae > Modiolus > Modiolus philippinarum. The sequence goes on from MJUU01021513.1 coordinate 150,067, forward strand.
ATCTTCTCCTCTTAAGCCACTTGAATAATTTTAATCCCTGGGTGGCCCCTTCAAAGTTTGTGATTTTTATGACAGTACCTCATCCAAGATGGCCGCTAGCGGGGAACATAGTTTAACACAGGACCGTGTGGGAAATGCATTCAAAGATCTTCTCTGAAGCCGCTTGAACAATTTAAACAAAATTTAGTCACAATAGTCCTTTGGTAGTCCTCATGTGATTTTTATGACTACCTCATCCAAGATGACCTCCAGCTTGGAACATAGTTTTACATAGGACCCTATGGGAAATGCATTCAAAGATCTCTAAAACTGCTTGAACAATTTCAACCAAATTTAGTCACAATAGTCTTTGGATGGTCCCCTTCAAAGTTTGTGATTTTTATGAATGTACCTCATCCAAGGTGGCCGCCAGCGGAGAACATATTTTAACATAGGACCTGATGGGAAAACATTCAGAGATCTTCTCCTCAGAAACTACCAGGCAACTTAGCCAGAATAGTCCTTGGATGGCCCCCTACAAAAAAGTTGCTTTACAGGTTCGCCGCTCATCTAAGATTGCCGCCACCGGGAAACAAAGGTTAACATTGGCCCCTATGGGAAAACCCATTCAGAGATCTTCTCAGAAACTACTTAGCCAATAGGAACCAAACTTGGCCACACTAGTCCTTAGGTGGTCCCCTACAAAACGTTTGTTTTCAGGTTCGCCGTTTATCCAAGATGGCGGCCAGCGGGGAACATAGTTGAATTTGGATCCTATGGGAAAACATTCAGAGATCTTCTCCTCCGAAACAATTGAGCCAATTGGAAAAAAACTTGACCACAATAATCCTTGGGTGGCCCTCTACAAAAAAGTTGTTTTTTCAGGTTCGCTGCTTATCCAAGGTGGCCGCAGGCAGAAAACATACTTTAACATTAGACTCTATGGGAAACCCATTCAGACATCTTCTCCTCAGAAACTACTGAGCCACTTGGAACCAAACTTGGCCATAAAAATCCTGGTGTAGTCGCCGCTTATTCAAGATGGCCGCTTGCGGGAAACATAGTTTAACATTGGACCCTACAGGAAAACATGTTCTATCAGTATGGCTGTCAATAGAATTTGTTAAGCACCAGGTTCCAGGTGAGCGATACAGGCTCTTGAGAGCCTCTTGTTTAAGTTGCAATGTATTATTCTGCTCAACAATGTGAAATAATTTAATTGAATAAACAGAAAAATGATGAGTTGAAATTCAAGTCAATATTCACGTGCAATGAGTTGAGAATAAGGTGTTTCAGATTCATTTTACGAAAACTTGGCCTATTAAAAAGTGACAGATGGACTTTTGCTGCTAACATTGATATCGGTTAAAATGTAATTAAGTAAACGTACACCATTCACTTCTTAAAATTTGCTATAACGTGTAGCATACAAATTGCCTTTGGATTATCGAGTTAATCTATTGGTTATCTGTGCATACACTGGTTATCTATCAGCTTGCATTCTCGCTTTGTTAAACTGACAAGAGGTCAAGAAGCTATGCTTGTATCATTGTGTATTGCTTACCTGACCAATACAAACATTCAAATGTTTAAATTAGAAACTAGTATCACTCAAATTTATTGAACAGATTCTACATGGCCTACTTTTCTTTGTCTTTTCGGTCATTTAAAACAAAAACTCAAGATATAATTGCACCATGACCAATCAGGTTGAATGATTTGAGTAATAACCCGCCTTATCTGCTTTAATGAGCTAACTGGAAACGAAATTAGAAAATAATCTGCAATTGATACCTTATAATTTCAGAGATTATCATAATGTTTTACCAAGAGTCAAATCTTAATCATTGTCAAGTTCTGGTTGTCATGTAATGAGTCAGATCATAGAGGAACGAGCAAATTTTAGATATAATTGAACCATGACCAATCAGGTTGAATGATTTGAGTAATAACCCGCCTTATCTGCTTTAATGAGCTAACTGGAAACGAAATTAGAAAATAATCTGCAAATGATACCTTATAATTTCAGAGATTATCATAATGTTTTACCAAGAGTCAAATCTTAATCATTGTCAAGTTCTGGTTGTCATGTAACGAGTCAGATCATAGAGGAACGAGCAAATTTTATTTAGCATCTTCTATACTTCATCCCTGTAAAGGTTTGGTGTAAATCGCTTCAGTACTTTGAAAGATGATCAAATAAATTTTTCCAAAATATGGTCTAATATAGGAAAATAAATCTCGTTCAAGCCGCCATGTTTGATGATGAATGCTAATGTAACGAACATTCTCTGTACAAATGTTTTGCATATATTTTTCCCTTCAGTTCGATACAAATTACTTTAGAAACATCCTAAATCTATTGGGCGAGAAATTTTTTCAATCTTCCACTTAACAAAATACACATTGAGTGACACTCTTTGAATGGAACATGTGGCTCCAAATATCCGAGTGTTCATATGACACACTAGTACTATCAGGCAATACATGATCCTGTCTAAAATATTGGATACTGGTAATTGACGCTACAATTATTTGATATGACAAATAGAGTGCATAAGAGCAGTACATATCATATTAAGTTTATACATCTTATCTTGTAGTTTATCATACAGTTTGAACATAAAAATCACCTTAGCAAGGTCAAACAAATATCACAAGTACTGTTTAGTTTCTGTAGATAGCAATTTCGACAACATTTATCTTTTCAGTGCAGATCATATCAAAATATCTGCTTGACCAAAACCCCAATATTGCAACGGTCAAGCGAGTATCAAAAGTTTCATTTCAAAGAGATGTACTTTTATACCCAAAGCCGACGTCCTAAAAGGCTGCCTGTGGTCAAAAAACACTTTACACATGCATTGTTGTTAATTGATTGACAGCAGAACACACATTTGCTGGACAATTGATTGACAGTACTGTCGTAGGATTTTACATTTGATTGGTTGGAATGAAATGTAAAATCATCTACATAAACAGTCTTACCCCTTTTGACCTCTGTGACCTTGACCTTTGACCTATTTTTTTTTTTGCATATTCATGTTCATGTTGACAAGACCTATACACTTGTTAAGTATTAAAAGTCTGTCTTACATAGTTCAAAAATTGTTTATTACCATAAAACACCTAATTTAACCCCTTTATTCTGAAACAGATGAAGCCCCTTTTTTGCCTTTTGCTCATTGAAATGGTTTTAATTGTTATAATTATATCTGTTTAAACATGCTATAAGAAACCTACAGAAAAATACTGCAAGAAGATCCGACAAAAAATGTAAAAATTCGTGTTTTTCCGTTTGTCCCCCTTCTGGCCTCTTGTTTCTCAAAAACGGATAATGCTACCTCAAATCCGTCGACATGTAACAGCTGCCCAATTTTATTAGCAATAACATGAAACAACCCCGTCTCAATATGATAAATAATAAGGATTCTACAGTGAAATTTGTGAAAACAGTCAATTTCACCCCTTTTTAACCTCTGTTACCTTTTTTTGCATATTTATATTCCTCTTGACTAGACCAGACCTATACACCTGCTAAGTATGAAAAGTTATAGCCAAGGTTAAAGTTTCGGACGCACAGACAAACAGACAGACAGGACAAAAACAATATGCCCCACCGATCATCGATCCAGGGGCATAAAAATGGACACTAAATGATATTGTATTGATTAACAAAAAATTCTTTTTTAAGCTTTAAAAAATATAAATTGCAATGTATAATTTAACATTTTACATTACAAAAATATATTCAACAAACAAGGAATCGGGTTTTTTTAAATAGGTTCACACTGTTAGTGTTATATTTTTTGACGTTTGCATTCGGCTTTCATATTAACTTCTTCTTCTTTTTTTTTTGGGGGGGGGGGCTTTTTTGGTCTTCTATGTTTCTTTGTTTTCTCTTTGTGATCCTTACATTACCATGTATCCTTGATTTATGATTTTATGGTTAGTGCTTTAATATTAATTTGGAAATTAAATTTTAAAGATGACACCTTTTCATCATATTTATATACAAAAATATGATGAAAAGGTACCATTTTAATGAACGGAATCTTTTCATAACTGAAAAATTATTACATCAAGGTTTTCGTTATCATAAATTAGTTAAAACCTTACTAAATAAGGACTTAGTTCATAAATACAATGTAACCTGTAAACATCCAATCAATGCTGGCATTTCACATCCCTTATTTTACGGTAATGTTTTACATAAGAGTAAAAAATACTTAAACTCGCCTAGCAAGCTTATAAAACCTTTAAATCGTCTAATTCATAAGAGTTATAATTACGGTATTGTCGTCATGTCATTACGTTTGGCCTTATTTGGTATTAACATTGATTTTTTGATAGGATCTTTGCATTTTAACTAAACACATTCTAAATTTCTAAAATCAGTATTGCATGGACACGGGTTATGTATTCCGGTATATACATGAAATCATTATGCTAAACTCCTCACAGGAAGGGATCTTGATGGAAGCTGTATACTGAGGGTACATAACTTAATTTGTCAGTTGGTAATGGGTCTGGAGCTGGCATGTCAGTTAACTGCTAGTAGTCTCTTGTGATTTCATGTTTATGTCCGTATATTTAGTTCTTAGAATATCATTTGTCACAATTGACTCAGTCCTGTTGCCAACTGAATTTTACTGTTGTTACGATTGTTTTTTATTTATCACATTGGCTATCGGGGGAACTAGTTTAACCCCGCCGCAACAGGTTTGCGCCTGTCCTAAGTCAGGAAATGTATTAAGCCTTTGTGTGTCTTGTCTGTTTTCTAGTTAGTTCACTTTATGTCTATGGGAGTCTAGGATGATGTTTATTTCGCTGAACTTGATTACTCTTTATTTAGGGGCCAACTCCGACCTGTCGTTGGGTGTGGGGTTTCCTCACCGTTCATTGAAGATCTTATGGTGGCTTTGAGTTGTTATTACTCCCCTTTGGGTCGTTGTCTCTTTGACACATTCCCCGTTTCCCTTCTATTTCCTATCATTTTTAAATGATCAGAATGATCGGGTAGTAAGAATTAGCAATGTTTTCTGTCTGTTTATAGCTTGAGACCTTTTAGCACTGTATTGAACAGTAAATAGGCGTACCCACAAAAACTATTCAAGAATGACAGACAGACAGAATTTAGAATTTAAATATAAATTGGATCTGTACATCGGCAAACGAATACCGAAGCAAGAACGAGAAAAGGGGGGAATTCTAAAATCATAAATCCAAAATCACGGCAATTAACAGTCAACACGAATCGAGACAGTATGACAAAGACAAAACAAATAAACAAAAATGAACAAGTTGTATGATGTTTTATGGGTTATGATCTTAAAGAATTTACACTAATTGATATACACTTTAAATAGTTTAAAAGGAAAGGAGAATAAACTAATATGTAAAAGTCTCCTCGGAAGTTCCTGGACAAGAAATAAGTTCATTGAAATTATCAACATGATCAATAACTTCGGAATTTTGCTATTATATACTTTAAAAATTGGTACAGAAGTAATTGAAAGTTAATTAATTACATTGACCATGTGATTGGAGAATAATTTATTACAGTGCTTCAAGTTTCATTGAAGATTTTGTATTTGAATATAATTGATTACTTCTGAAAATTATTGACCCCAAGTCTGGCCATATTGTATACATAAGGCATTTTTGGGTGACAGAATGCACGCTTCGACCTATGACCAACATTTTACGCTTGACACGCCATTAATATTACGCATAATATGGTAGTTAATAGTACAAAGCAAAGTCTTTAAACAGCTACAATTAAAGAACATATTAGACAATATCGATTATCATTACTTGGAGCTCCCCGAGGGAACCCCGAGATATAGAAATAAGACCTAATATCTCCGGTTTGCGGGGTATGACACCTTCTAAACGGGGCTGACCCAGAGGGAACCCCGGGATATAGAAATAGAACCCAGTCCGTGGTTGTACGGGATGAATAAATACACAACCCATCTTTCGGATGGGATGTAAACTCAGGTCTACGTGTTGGAAGAAATGCCACGCTTCCTGCACGTTAAAAAACCTTTGTAGGACGCTCTTTTTTGAGTGGTCTGTAGGTGATCGGCTACAAGGCTAAATTCCCCGCTCCTTTCGATTTCACCCTACTTTTCCAGTGGCAGTCAGAATTTCCCGTCCCATGACCCTTTCCATACCCCAAAGTGATTATTATTAGCTCACCTGGCCGAAGGCCATGTGAGCTTTTGCCATCACTCGTCGTCCGTCCGTCCGTTAACTTTTATTCAAAGATCTTCTCCTCTGAAACTGCTGGGCCAATACCAGCCAAACTTGGCCTAAATCATTGCAAGGGTATGCTCTTTCAAGTTTGTGATTTTTATGTCCGTAGACTAAACAACATGGCCGCTGTTACTAAAACTAGAACATAGGGGTAAATTGCCGTTTTTTTGCAAATAACTTGAAAACCGTTACAGATATCAAAAATTTTAATAGGAAAAAAATTATCAGCATGATGAGTTCTACCAGCCCTGCAATTTTGAAGAATATCCGATAACCCATCTTGGACTTTTTGCCCCTTTTCCATTAAAATTTTCGGGTTTTTTTGTTACTTTTAGTCTTATATATTGAAAATGGTAGAAGAAAGAAGTAAAGTTTAAATAACAAAAATGGTCAGCATAGTAAGATCCACATTTCCTGCAAGTTTGAAGAAAATCTGACGACCCTCATAGGAGTTATGGCCCTTTTTCTTTGAATTTTCACGATCTTTAAACATTTTTACTTTTATTTCAAAAACTGTTTGAGATGGAGGTTAAATGTGAATTACAAAAGTGTTGAGCTTTTCCAGGACTACAGTTTCTACATATGTCTAGCAGATTAGCATCTCATCCAAGATGGCCGCCCCTAGGAATATAGTTTAACATAAGACCCTATGGGAAATGCATTCAAAGATCTTCTTCTCTGAAACGTGTACCAAATTTGTCACAATAGTCCTCAGGTGGTCCCCTTTAAAGTTTGTGATTCTTGTGGTTGTACCTCATCCAAGATGGCCGCCAGCGGGGAACATAGTTTAACATAGGGACCCTATGGGAAATACATTTGTAACAGTAGTCCGTCTAATAGGGTATCATTGGAGACGTTTCGTTCCCCTTCACGATACAACGCTTTATGTACGAACATCAGACGATTTGTTGTGGCATGTAATTTACGGCCCAAAGAGGTAATTATGGGAGTAATTAATATATAAAATGTATATTTCATCTTCCATTCATATTTTTGCACTGTGTGTTTCATGAACAGATTTGATTTTAAGTATATTTTGTACTGAAACGATTTTGTATTTTTACTTTCAGTTTTCACGTAAACCACGGGGTGATTTATACTAGATACACTGTCTACGATTATAATTGGAAGTTATAATAAATAAGTTAATGAACTTTAAACAGTGTTCTTGTGTCCTGCGACGCCCACAGCTACAGTGAAAACTCTCATGACAGTATTATTCATGCCAATACAACAGTAACTACAGTACAGCAAACGTAAATCTGACAACAATCTTTGGATAGTATCATTTCTGATGAAAGTTACTTTGATGAACAATGTGTATTAGATTTTATGATTGTTTGATGGCGATTGATAGCTGTTCCTGTCTTGGACAAGATACACATGCATGGTGCAAGCTGAAACTACAGATCGAACAACGAAAGTTTACAGTACAGAACACACGCGGAACACACGCCGATAAACTGTTGTAAATTTTGTGAATAAACTTGTTGATATTGCTTAGTATGATTTATGAATAGTGTGAATGAACTTCTTGATATTGCTTAGTATGATTTATGAATAGTGTGAATGAACTTCTTGATATTGCTTAGTATGGTTTAGGAATAGTGTGAATAAACTTGTTGATATTGCTTAATATGGTTTAAGAATATTGTGAAAAAAAAACAAGCATTATTCAGGAAATGTGCTTTAATATGTCTTGCAAACTGTGTTCACAAAATTGATTTTGAAAATATAAACAGTTAATTGTTGATTTGAGTATAAACCTAAGCTTTTGTTGAATTTTAATCTAGTTTTTGTATGCTGCTTTGAATTTAGTTTTGCCAAAGTTTAATTTTCATGTGGGTATTAATATTGATATTGAACTTTATCAGGTTATATGCATTTTGAATATAAAGGTTGATTGAATAAGTCATATTGATACAGGTGCCAATTTATTCACATTTATTGTATAAATTTGCCATATTGAAACATGTCTGCTAAGGGTGAACCTGTAGAATCAGAGCGACGTGTCAGTTTACGCAGTCGTAAAATGACGGATAAGGGTCTTTTGTGGCAGGTAGAAACCTTGCAAAAAAACTTCCGAAAAGCAGTATCTGCTTGGAAAACCTGTTGTAATAAGATCGAAGTTCTGCTCAGTGACAGTAAGGATAATGTAGCTATTCGCAATAATCGAGATATTTTGTCAGAACATATGAATCATATTGAAAGTCTCTATAAACAATTTATCCGATTGATCGAAACGGAGTGTCAAACTGGCGACCACGGTGATTTAGCCAGTGATATTGAAATTGACTTAACTGACCGTTATGAAATGTGTGAAACTGGACACTCAGATATTATAAAACGCATTTCCCTAAAATTAAGGGAACTTGAGGAAGAAAGTATATTATCAATCTCGAAAGTCTAAGCGAAGTGGTTCCGTCAAATCGTCGAAACATTGTCACAAAGAAGTCACAATTCGATTAGGTCAGAAAACGCATTTAAGGCAGCTGAATTAAGGGCTAAATTGAAATTTATTGATATGGAATCGAAGGCTAAACTAGAACTAGAAAAAATCAAAACATTACGAGAATTAGAAACAGCCGAGGCAAAGTTAAATGTTGTTGGTGGCGGTAGTCAGGGTTCCGTACTAGACAGTGCAAAGGTATTATTGCCACAAGCAGATATTTTAGATAGATTTCTAGATCAGGTCGTAAGTTCAGACAATATATGTGGAATAAATGAAAATACTGATAACAACGAGCAAATGTTTGATGAAACAAAAATTGATAAGCAACATTTAAATACAATTACACTAGAGAATCGAGACATTGTACCCAACATTATTATAAATAATGCTGACCAGTTTTCAAATGTTAACAAAACTGATGAAACACCCGTTCAAATGAAAATGTCTAACAAGACGTGTTTTGTGAAACACTTATGCCCCCGGGTAGAAGTAAAGAAGAAACATTTAGCAACTTTGAACAATGAATGTCCTTCTGACAAAATAATTTGTAGAAATAAATTCTGGTATCAACAGAAAAGTTTAATCATATCAAATGATGATTGCAATTCGATGCAAACACAGAAGTCACCCAAATGAACCCCTCCAATCATTATCCAAGCATTATTAAGAAAACAATTTTCACCCCCCCCCTTTTTGGAACATTTATAGCCAACTCATTGTGCATTGTTTATCAGTGTTATCAGTACTTTGATTACACCAGGGATCATCAATACTGGTTCCCCAAAAGTGGAGGTATACACAGAAGAAATGAAATATTAGATATTTTTAGTAACATCCCTCATCCTTGATATATATAATACATATATAGATACATGTAAAACGAAAGTGAATAAATGAAGAAAATATGCTGAATGATTTAAAAATTCTTTTTTACAAAAAAAAATTCTATAGATATCAAGAAACATTTCATCATAAATGAGTTAAATTTCTATATACATATAAAATAA
>MJUU01021513.1:166222-176394 GCA_002080025.1 Modiolus philippinarum
AGAGCTGTGTGCAACACTATTATCTATATACCTAATGTATCTTACCTGTTGCAACCTTATCCTTCTTCTATCTATTTCCTACCCACCCTATGTTCATCGTGTACTATGTTACAACTCGAGATTTCCTACGCGGAGGAATGACCCGGTTACCGAAAGCTATATTTTTATATAGCCTAGGTGGCCGAGTGGTCTAGGGCGCTGGACATAGTGCAGGCGGTGTTGTCATAGATGACAACAAGCAGGGGTTCAAATCCAACCGAAGACCTTGCTGGATTTTCCGATGTTAACAGGTTTAAAAAGATGATTTTCATCACTGTTGGCATTCGGAATCATAAATTCTACCTTTGCAGCTCACCTTACCAACACATTATCATTCATATTATATAGAGCTGTGTGCAACACTATTATCTATATACCTAATGTATCTTACCTGTTGCAACCTTATCCTTCTTCTATCTATTTCCTACCCACCCTATGTTCATCGTGTACTATGTTACAACTCTAGATTTCCTATGAGGAGGAATGACCATGATGACCCGGTTACCGAAAGCTTTATTTTTATATAGCCTAGGTGGCCGAGTGGTCTAGGGCGCTGGACATAGTGCAGGCGGTGTTGCCATAGATGACAACAAGCAGGGGTTCAAATCCAACCGAAGACCTTGCTGGATTTTCCGATGTTAACAGGTTTAAAAAGATGATTTTCATCACTGTTGGCATTCGGAATTATAAATTCTACCTTTGCAGCTCACCTTACCAACACATTATCATTCATATTATATAGAGCTGTGTGCAACACTATTATCTATATACCTGTTCAGTATTTAGTTATTACGTTACCATTTTTGAAATTTATGATAACATTGATTTGATATTCTTATTGAAGTATATTTTACTGAAAGGTTTTGTATGATTTTAAAATTAGTATAGGCACTAATTTGGGGAGCCATGTAACAGTAGTCCGTCTTACAGGGTATAATTGGAGACATTTCATTCCCCTTCACGATACAACGCTTTATGTAAGAACGTCAGACGATTTGTTGTGACATGTAATTTACGGCCCAAAGAGGTAATTATGCGAGTAATTAATATATAAAATGTATATTTCATCTTCCATTCATGTTTTTGCACTGTATGTTTCATGAACAGATTTGATTTTAAGTATATTTTGTACTGAAACGATTTTGTAGTTTTACTTTCAGTTTTCACGTAAACCACGCAGTGATTTATGCTAGATACACTGTCTACGATTATAATTGGAAGTTATAATAAATAAGTTAATGAACTTTAAACAGTGTTCTTGTGTCCTGTGATGCCCACAACTACACTTACATATTTCAGCGCTAATTTCCTTTTTTTTTTACTCAGTACATACCTTTGCAAATCTCATTTTAGAATAAATATTGTGTCAATAAGTAATCTGGAAGAATCACCTTCCTATAAGGACAATAAAGGGCTACACAGAGCGCAGCATGATACGACCGCAGCACTGAAATTTGAAAAAGTATAATTTAGAGCAAATTTGGACACAGTAAACAGCTTGACACAGTAATTAGATGGACACAAAAAAAGCTTGATACAGTAATAAGCTGGACCCAAAATAGTAAGTAGAATAATCCAAAGAAAAAATCCCATCAAAATCTGATGAAAAATAAGGATTTTGCATATTTCTTATAATTGCAATTTTGGCTCCTCTGACCCCTTATAGCTCAGAAATGATATGAGTAACACCAAATCCATTGAATACTACTTATAGCTTACAATGAGAGGAACGCAAGGAATAAAATCCCATCAAAATCTGATGAAAAATGGAGATTTCACATATTTGTAATAATTGCAATTTTGGCCCCTTTGACCCCTTATAGCCCGGAAGCGGTAATAGATACATCAAATCTGTTGACACACTACTGAAAGCTTGCATTGAGAGGAATCCAAAGAAAAAAATCCCATTAAAATCTGATCTAAAATAAGATTTCACATATTTCTAAAAATTGCAATTCTGGTCCCTTTGACCCCTTATAGCTCAGAAACGAAAAGAGCTACACCAAATCTGTTGACATAATACTGAAAGCTTACAATGAGAGGAATCTAAAGAAAAAAATCCCATTGAAATCTGATGAAAAATAAAATTTTTAGGTTATCAGTATGTTTGCAATTTTGGTCCTGTTGGGCCCTCATAGCATGGAAAGGAAACAAATTGTCAAAAGTCTTGTGGTGCAGCACTAGTTTATTTTTCATAAGGAATCCATTGCAAAAAACTCCATCAAAATCGGACTAAAAATAAAAAATTGAAATTTTTGAAATTTGCCCCTTTTGGGCCCAATTTAGCTCGTGAACGGTACATGCCACGTGAAATCCATTGGCATACACCAAATTGAAAATTTTCTAAGGAGTACACTGAAAGAAACCCCATCAAAATCCGATAAATAATAAAGATTCTACAGTAAAATATGTGAAACACCCAATTTATCCCTTTTTTGGCCCCTAATTCTGAAATGGGTGGGGCCAAAAACTAAAGGAAAGAAACATTTCTCAGGAATGTTCCAAGAAACATCATACTAAAATTTGAAAACAATCCGTCAACTAGAACCAAAGTTATGCTGTCCACAGACACAAAAATACCTAATTTAACCCCTTTTTGCCTCTTTTTCAAAAACGGGTGGGGTAGGAACACGAAATTAAAACCCAGGCTTAAGCTTGTGCCAACAAACATCATACCAAAATTTGATAACAATCCGTTCACTAGAACCAAAGTTATGCTGTCCACAGATGCCGACGCCGACGCCAGTGCCATACCATCATACGACCGCAAAATTTTTGCAGTCTTATAAAAATAATGCCATCACAGAATTCATGCATAAGATTTAAACACACAAAACGAGTGACCGAAATAACAGTATGACTGTTTTATGGTATGAAGGGATACAGATGAACACTGAACACTTGGTCAAATAATTTTATACAATTATGTACAATGTATTGTACAGCTGAACAGAGAACGCTTAGTCAAACAATTTTATACTATTATATACAATTTAATGTTCAATTTCTGCTTTTATTGAAGAGTTTTGTTTAAATTTTTGGCATTTTCTGTGCAGAATTGTCTGTGGTTCACCTTGGTGTGACTTGTACAATGAAAGACAAAATAATTTCACCTGTTATGTTGCAATTTAGTGTGTTGACAAAGCATGGCTTTGACTTATAGCACAATTTATGTATAACGACACTATAGATAGTCTTAATAAGCAGGAGGTTGATGCATCATTTAACCTGGTTAACCCACCATCCTATTTATAAAATGCCTATTCCAAGTCGGGAAAATGACAGTTTTCATAAATTGTTCCATATTTAGTTGTGTGCTCTCAGATTTGTCATATGTTCAATAGATTTTCTTTACTGGTCTCTCCCTGTAATTGTTTAAGACTTTTGTTGTGACTTTTATTTGAACTCTGAACAAATGGTCATTTCTTGTACATTGTATATTACCAGTATACCTTTTTGTAATCCCAGTTTACTCCCAACAGCTCTGGCAAATCTGGAAGACATTGATTCACTATACAGGTATACATCATTGGGTCCATACCATTCTACATAAAACTCTTCAAATCTTATTTGATGAAGGACTGCAAAAAAATGTTTCTAAAATGTCTTCTTAAATTGAAAATATGTGTCTCATTAAAATGTGTATAAATGACCAGTGAGCATATCATAGTACAACTACCAGTACATAAATTTTGTGGGTAAATATAATTATAATGAAAATTGTCAGCTAACATGAAAAGTTGAAAAGCTTCTGAAACCGGTAAAAATATTGGAATCAGTTAAGTAAAGTTCTTTTCAATTTCATAGCATGCAATTTTTTTTTTTTTTTTATTTCCAAACATTATTTGGATCAAAAGTAAATCAAAAGTAAAATATTTGATCTGCATTAGTGGACAGGGCATAAAAAGATCAGAAAGTAAGATATCATACCATACAACAGAACCAACTAGAATATAAACATACCTGGTCTCTTGCCTTTTGAAGGAGACGGAACAAACTCATCCAATCGTCTACCCAAGAATTTCGTCATGTGTTCTGTTTCAATTTTTTGACTGTAGCAATCCTCTACAGGCTGCCAGAATTGGTCATAAAACCACAATCCCCTTGATATTTCTGAATCATCACCTGTCATAAATACAAAATTGTTGAAATGTTCATTAGAGAAATCCATTTGTTTTGTTTAAGATAGAACTGCTAAGTATGATGAATAAAAAACTATTTTTCATTTTAAATGATAATTCAAGTGTATCTTTAAATCAAAAGATGCCTGGGATGTATGCAAAGGATATCCCCACTTCACAATAGCAGATTCTGTACCACTAATTATCATACAGAGGTGGCATACCAAGTTTTGAATCAATCCCTCCAGCAGATGCTTAAAAAATATGTCATCACATTTTGTAACTAAGGCAGCATTTTACAGGTATATGCCACAGTTACCATGACTAAGTGTGCTGAAATGCTACAATACAGTAATGTCATAGTTTGAATGTTCTGCAAAAATGACTTTGCAATTGTTTAACATCATGCATCTGAAGATCATAAAGAAGGAATTTTAAAGAATCGCTATTTTCTGTATTTTTAAGAGTGTTCTAGAGTCTAGACTATTTTGTCTGCTTTTTTTTGTTATATTTTTGGTGCTTGTTTCTGTTCTTTTTAGTGTTTTTGCTTTTTTTGTTTTGCTGTTTGTTGTTGTTGTTTTTTTTGGGTTTTTTTTTTTTAAGTTTTTGGTATTTTTGCAGTTGATTTCAAAATTCCATTAAGAAATAGCTGTGTGTTTATTCAAAAGTCTCCCTGAAACTAATACATATGGATTAAGTAACTTTAAATTTTTTGATTCCATGAACAAAGCCAACATCAGTTTCCCTTAACCCCTAAACTTGCAGTCAAAAACAAGGAGATAATTTCAACCCTGCATTCAAAACTGTAGGAGTTTGTGTTTCAAGAAAACTTGATCAATAAAAAAAAATACAGAAGTTACTGAAAATTAACTCGCTGTATATGGCCATTTTTGACAACTTTATATGTCTCTTCAGTGCAGATAAAATCAAAACATTGGAAATTCAGAAATCGTAGGGTGTATAAAAGCTGTTAGTGAACAAATAAATAAATAAGGATCTAAATTGAGAGGATGGATAGGAATGATAGACATTTGAAGGTTCATGGATCAAAAATATATAACTTTTCTGGGTAAAAATGTGGTTGTTAATATAACTTGAAAAAATCATAAGATTTGTGAAAATTGTGGACTGATTTACAAAAAATAAGTACTTTTGTGTCTGCAAAGTTATATTAAGCCCAAAGAAGGGTGTCATTTATCGCACGCCGATTGACTTTTCCAACCTGGTATTCCTACAGATTTCCTTTGATCATATATCCAAAATCATGGATACCATTTGCATTGTTTCATTCAGAATGCAATGCAGTTTTTTATACATCAATCCATTTGTACAAGTTTTACAATATTTCCTATGTACCAGTTTTACCATTACTAGCTGGCAGGAGGTAAAGTGTACAATATAAACCTAACTAATAGTAGATACCAGATGGGGTCATATTAGTTTACTGGGATGATTGCTGTTAACCTGCTATAATGACCTAACTAATAGTAGATACCAGATGGAGGTCGGATTATTGCTGTTAACCCGATATTAACTTAACTAATAGTAGATACCAGATGGAATAATATTAGTTTATGAGGATAATTGATGTTAACCTGATATTAACCTAACAAATAGAAGATACCAGATGGTGTAATATTAGTTAAAAGGGATGATTGCTGTTAACCTGATATTAACCTAACTAATAGTAGATACCAAATGGGGGTCATATAAGTTTACGTGGATGACTGTTGTTAAACTGATATTAACAGAACTAATACAAATGTAGTAGATACCAGATGGGGTAATATTAGTTAATGGGGATGATTGCTGTAACCTGATATTAACTTCACTAATAGTAGATACCAGATGGGGTAATATTAGTTTATGAGGATAGTTGCTGTTAACCTGATGTTAACCTAACAAATAGAAGATACCAGATGGTGTAATATTAGTTAACAGGGATGATTGCTGTTAACCTGATATTAACCTATCTAATAGTAGATACCAGGTGAGAGTCATATTAGTTTACGTGGATGACTGTTGTTAAACTGATATTAACAGAACTAATACAAATGTAGTAGATACCAGATGGGGTAATATTAGTTAATGTAACCTGATATTAACTTAACTAATAGTAGATACCAGATAGGGTAATATTAGTTTATGGGGATAGTTGCTGTTAACCTGATATTAACCTAACTAATAGAAGATACAAGATGGTGTAATATTAGATAACAAGAGATGATTGCTGTTAACCTGATATTAACCTAACTAACAGTAGATATCAGATGGGGTCATACTAGTTTACGGGGATGATTGCTGTCAAACTGATATTAACTAACTAATAGTAGATACCAGATGATATGGGTCATATTAGTTTACTGGGATGATTGGTGTTAACCTGATATTAACATAACTAATAGTAGATACCAGATGTGTTTATATTAGTTTATGGGGATGATTGCTGTAAAACTGATATTAACCTTACTAATAGTAGATACCAGATGGGGTCATATTTGTTTACAGGGATGATGGCTGTTGACCTGATATTAACCTACCTAATAGTAGATACCAGATGGGGGTCATACTGTAAAAGGGGATATTTTCGAGTGGTTTAAATTTCGCGATTTTGATTCCTAAACCTATTCGCGAGGTTTTATTTTCGCGATTCTCAGCAATGTTTTGTTATGTTTATAATAAAAAGAAATTTTCGCGAATATGTGCCAATCGCAAAATCAGTGAAAATAAACCCCTCGAGAAAAAATTTCTGTTGTGGCAAATGAAATTCTATTGTGTCCAATTTCAACTTGCACCTGTAAGCCAGTTTGGTTAGGGAATATATATTTTAGCTTACCGCTAACACACAGTATGATCTGTTTTGTCACGACTTCTTCATCAACTGTATTTTGTAATAAAATTAGATAATTTTTGTTTTCATTTAGAGCTGTAAAATCTTTAAGTTGCTTGATGTAACAATTATAATGCTCAATGAATATTTTGCCCTTGCAAGTCAAATGGACATATTCTAAGACATACTTTCAATTTCATTTATCTGTGAAACACTTTCTTGTTTTCCAATATAAGAACTTCACATGATATTTAAAGTATAAAAGATTTATTACAAACCTAGTGATTTGTTCATTTCATTGTAAATGGACTGCTTTTTTGCTTGACCAAAGGTAATATGCAAACATATTTTCCAACATTCAGTACTATTGTTTTGCAGGGTTCTATTGACCAATGGTACATGTGGTATCATTGGTTACATTTGATTCTGTAAGATCAGCAAGTTTATTTGGATTTTGAAAAGTGAAAGACCAAAAATAAAAGTAGCAGGAGATACAAATGTACAGAATGCAAATACCATTGACAAATGATATACATGTATGCATTCATAAACTTAGTGATAATTTTCACTGTCCAAACAACTCTGAATGTCCACATCAAAATCAAATGTACAATGTATAGTAGCTTCTCATTTAATTGTGAGTTTCATTATATAATGGTATTCTGGTCCATCTTAACAAAATTTACAATGTACTGTGACCTCACCATCACAGTTTCTACACAGTAAGTACCACGACCATATGAGCTACCAGTATACATCAAATTAAATTTGAAATTTCAAGTGATGCATTACCAAATAGGTGATTATGTGGCATGTATTGTAAAATGTAACACTTTCATGGGAAACTGGACCCCAATACCTGTCCCACTTGCTATAGCCAGTTATGTTATGCCATTGTTGCCAACCTCTGACAACGAAAAATCATGTCATGACATGAGATACCAAAAAACGTGTTAAAAAGCGCGACATAACTTTCAGATTATTGTACAAAATTTATATAAAAACCATTTACCAATATAAACTCCAATTGTATTCAACATTTGACTGTTTAGCTGATTTTAGAACTACTGACTAGGTACATATTCAAAACAATTACAAGTTTGCTTGAATTTACAGGACAATAAAGCAAAAAGTGAGCAGAGTTCTCAGCTTTGTCCATGATGATCCCATCATTCAACAAATTTTTTGTAGCTGGCAAGGAGGAAATGGACTTGGACCGATTTTGACAGATAAATGGTTTCAAATGAGTATAGCTTTTGTATATCCGACTATATCACTTTCTGTAAATTATCCAATGTCAAATGTGTAAATTGCTTAGCCACCTACTCCACGATCACTTTCTTTGACTTTAATTTAAATCAATTCATCAAACTCGGAGTCCCAAATTTTGTTTTGGTATCACTGATCATGCTGATCCGGTACAAAAACATCGTTTTCTCTTTGCACTCGTGTCTTTAGTCCTCGTACCCAACCAAGAAATATATTGAAACAATTTAAAATTGCCAGAATCCAAGTCTGCAATTTACCATACGGTCAGGAAAAGTCCGGAGAATCACGGGGATCAATAGCGCTAATAACCAAAAACATCAACAACGGGTGTGGAAAAGTCCAGAGAATCACGAAAAACGCATTATTGCTAATAACAAAAAACATAAACAACGAAAAAGCGTGTAATGGCGTGTGAAGTTCTGAAAAGTGTGTACACGCTGTGTAACAAAATCTACGTGTGTAAACCTTTGAAAAAGCGTGTGTAACACGCGAAAATCATGTGAAGGCAACTATGGTCATTGTTGAACACACATACTAGTGTTGGGAATCAGATAAAAAAATTATAATCGATTAATCGGAATAATAGGATGTACCTTCCAATTCAAATATCGATTAAAATCGGGATATCTTTATATTGCTTATAGAGTTTAGTTTTAACCATGTTTGCTGTGCTTTCGTATTGCATAAATTCAAACATATTGATTTTCACTGTCCATTTACATAGCCTGTTGCATTCACCATAAATGAGAAATACAAGACTGGAATATTTTGGGAACAATTTTAAACGATATGCTTCTAACAACAATTTCATCATTATCCTTTGCCCATTCTAGTATTATAAGACAAAAGTATTATAAGAAGTATTATAAGAAAAAATACCTTTTCTTGGAAAAAGTTTAATTTTCTGAAAAATTCAAAGGGCACACGGTTATCGATTATTAAAAATCACAATTGATTTCATGTTAAAAATCGATCGATTATCGAGTATAATCAATCATCGGAACACCACTAACACATACCAGACCAATATACAGGTCTGCAGCATTTCTTTGCTACATCTACTTCATACAGTCCTCCTCTCACTGAAATAACATCATTATCAATGACATCTTCATCCTCACTGACAGCTTGTAGGGCTCTAAAACGACACTCAAGTCTGAGAGAGTCATAACCAATAAAAGAATGCCAACTTTTATCTGATGCATTCTTGTAAAACCATCGGACTTCCTCTGGCCTCAAATTTTCAACAAACTCGTTAGCTGGAAATAAAACATTCTTTTGTTTGGTTAAAGGAGGGGTTGATCTTGATTCACTGGCAACAGAAAAGGATGAATTGTAGGAATCGCTGTCATTACTCTCTTCGTCTGACTCAAATAATGATGGATACAATTTGTCGCTCGAACTTCTGCTTGTAGAGGATGAATGTCTAGATTTTGGAGAAAATATCCCATCTCCAAGGGATCCGAATTCACCCATCATGTCATTTTTACGATTGTGGTTCACACGATGTTCAACTTGTTGTACCAGCTGACTCTGACAATTTCGGCCTTCACCTTTAGATCGAATCCATGAGAACTCGGCCCATTCCAAACTCGGCCTATTGCAAACTCGGCCTATTACAAACTCGGCCTACACAGACTCGGCCTATTGCAAACTCGGCCTACAATTTTTTTTTAGATTCTAGTCGTGGGTGATTCTCTGACAACTTTAACATTTGTAACGAAAATCTGTCCAAAGACGATTACTTACCCATTTGTTCGAATTTCTGACTTTTTTAAAGATCAATCAACTAATTCCCATCATGTACTATTCAGAAAAAAATGTTAGAAACTAATTTATCTTACTTTAAGCGGAAAAATAACGATTCTAAAAAAACATAAATTACCGTCACATATAGAATTCTTCACGTGACG
>MJUU01021514.1:0-31488 GCA_002080025.1 Modiolus philippinarum
ATGAGGGAGATTCTCCTTAGTTTTAAACAAAATTTACAAAAATTTAGACATTGTAAGGTTCCATTAAAATCGGCTTTCGGGTCAGCACCGAAGTGCTGACTACTGCGCTGATGAATGCCCTCGGGGACTTACAGTCCACCAGCAGTGGCATCGACCCAGTGGTAACAAATAACTAAATACCGAAGTTACTGTGAATTTACTTTCTGCATATGCGTATTTCGACAATTTATGTCTCTTCAGTGAGAGACATAACTCATGAACTGTTCATCATAGAATTTTGGTCCTAAAGTAACAAAGGTCCGTCATGACCTAATAAACATTTGTGTCATTTCATTTAATCAGCTGTCATTTACGGTTTTCGAGATATTCCAATCACACTGTTTTAGGTCAATTACGGTGGTCATTTTGGAAATTCAAAGACCTTCCTGCACATCTTTGGGTTGGTATTTACAATGTTGTCAAGTACTATTAAGTTTGAACCACCAATCTCTGAGAAAAAGTTCCTGAAATTCATTGAGGAATAATAATAAGAAACAGAGTAAAAACAATTAGTCACCACTTCGTTTGGGTAACTTAATAAATAAGAAAAGCAGCAAAAAATATAAGTCTCCACAAACATCGTTTGGGAGACTTAATTACCATTTTGCGTTTGTCCATTAATTGAAAAATATCATATATTTAATTTTGGCACATGAAAACAAAACCAAATGTGACAAATGTGTATACCAAGATTTTTTTTGTCAATGGAATAACAAAGTAATATTTGTAATCGAATTCACTTGAGCAATCATACAGTATATGTAGATAGTCAATGTTTAAGTGAGAACAATTAAATTGCAAATTGTCAACTGCACGCTACATTTTTGTTTGCATATAGAACTTTTGTAAAATTCTGAAAGGCTGAAAATACTCATTTTCACATATGTCGGACTAAAATGTTTAATATTATTCCTATTACACATGTATATGCTTTAAAATTATATATTTTAATATATCTGATCTTTTTTTGTAACGAAAGCAGGTGGGAAAATCTTGTTAAGTTTCGCTGTACTTTCACGGGAGATAAGGCTGGAACGGTATTTTAAATCGCACTGAACATAAATACGGCTGATTTGATTTCCATTTCAATTACAAAAACACGATAACAGTAAACACTTACAATGACCAGGAACTACAACCACATGCCACAATTTACAAGCGAACTGCACAAAAAAACAATAATGAAAACAAGAGACAATCATAAATAACGATAGGAACTCGGGATAGCCGGATTCGGTAATAGCAAAAGCCAGTGGTAGGGTTAAACCGGTTTATGGGAATCCAAACCTCCCCTTTCTCTATCCCTTTTCACTATAGTATCATAAACATGCAAATAAACCCAATACAGGTAGACTACTAACTCAATGACCACTATCTTGGAAAAAAAGCATATGACAAAACGTAATTTTGAAAGAAGGGTCAAAGAGTGCTCGCCGCCAAACTGCCGGCTAGCTCAAGGAATCTAGTCTGCTGGTAAAACACTGTCGCGCTACGTAAGAAAAATCAAACTCAAAACTCCCCAAAGGTTTGGTAAAGAGGCGTCATGTATTGCAGTAGACATCGGCAGTATCAGTGAGAGGCCAGTATATATGTAAAGTATTCAGGTCACTGGAATCCAAAACTAATTTAACGGATTTGTTCAGAATATCTCGTCGATATCCCCTATTAAAGTTGCGTCCCAGTTTTTCTGGATTATTTGTCAGTTTTTTTTACACTTTTTAACAATATATATATAAAATCGAGGATGAGAAATGCCCTTTGTAATTAGCTGTTTGCGAGTCACGTTATATCTAGATATCAAATGTTCATATCTTCTGTAAAACTTCATAAAGGGATTTAATAATTTATGAAATCTGTAACCTTGTTGTAAAGTTTGGATGTGACAGTAAGGTTATGCTCATTAAAATCATCAAGGGTAGAACAAATGCGAGCGAATCGTACATGTTGCGATATAAACACCCCGTACAACTATAGGAACTGCGTTGTAGGGAGTGATAATGAAGCAATATTGATTGTTTCTTGTAACCTTTACAAACATAAACTTTATTTTGCAGAAATACTTATCAATCAAATATTGACCAATGGAAGAAGATCTGACAATCACGCCTATATCTTATTCTTCTATAATTATGGGCGTTTTGGTAGATTTCTGATTAAATAATTATTTTCTATGGATTTAAATTTCCGCTGCTTCCATAAAATTATTGCACACAATTTCGAATATAAAATTTAATAGCAATTATTCAGCACTTATTAAAATATAGAAACGAAAATATTTGTATATATTTCAGCACCTGTTATACAAATGGACGTTTTTATCCATTTATTATCAAAATGTCTTAAATGTATCGTTTAAGTTGTTAAAACTAACACCGTGTGAGATGTGTTCCAAGTTTTTGCAATATATTGTTACTTAAAGTTTTAAATTTTTCATTCATATAAATCTTTCCCAGTTGAATTACCAGAGCTTGAGAGGTTTAAATCAACATTATGATTTTTATCGAAAACAGTTTAATTTTTACATTTCTTACTTAATTGATGTCATATTTCACTGTGAAGGTTTGATGTTAGAGCTACTTAACTTTTAATTCACAGGATGAAAAGTGCATTTGAGCCCGGGGGGTAACTCTCATATATTTTGTACGGGGATGTGCGGCTGGGGGTTCAAAATTTGTACCCGAATAAATACTAGACAGTGATCGAAATCCATACCCGAATTAATACTAGGTAGTGATCGTTTACGAAAGGATATGGAGTAAAGAACATGAGACCATAACACATATGTTAACTCCAAATGCAATCATTTTAATGAGCTGTATTGCCATTTCGGAAATGTATTCCTCGTCAGCAGTACTAGAACCCAAACAAAGGAAATCCATAATTTCCAAAAAATGTTAAAATGCATAAAATCAAACGAAATCCGAATAATCAGTAATATCAAATATAGCAAAGGACAAAACTACTATGGTGGGAGTTAATCCTTCGGTTTTAGAATGTACATAAATTTAGATAATAGTAATTGAACAAAGTGTACACATGAGATATTATCTCATGTACATGTACACCATATCTAAGACTAATAAAGAGCATACATCTCTACCACGGGGAATTGTTTTACCAACTCCACACTACAATAAAAGACAAACTCTTGCATCAAATATTTTACGAAAGGATATGGAGTAAAGAACATGAAACCATAACACATATTTTAACTCCAAATGCAATCATCTTAATGAGCTGTATGGCCATTTCGGAATTTTATTCCTACCCGAATAAATATTGCCTTTACATATGACACCCATAAAATACTAATGTTCAATGTAAATTTATTGTATGATTATAAGGAAAACGGTTAAATTCTAAGATATTGCATATAAAATTTGTCAATTCATAATAAAAATGATATTTTCTTATGAATCTTCTCAAAATATTTATAAGAAATTGAAAAAAAACAACCCAGATTAATACCAAATGTGTTAACAATGGACCCAAATAAATATGAAAAGGGGAAACTGAACATCGAATAAATACTAGAATTTGTAAAATAAACACCCAAATTTGCTGCACGTCCCCGTTTACCAATATATAGGATTACCCCCACCCCCGGGCATTTGAGGTGTTAATAGTTTTAAATCTAGTGATAATAATTATAGAAGACATGCCAGTATTTTAATGTTTATTGAATGAATATGGGGCAATACATCTACTTATACTTTAACAGTAAGTGAAAGTTTACAGCATTTAGTGAGTATGAATTACACAAATTTTTAAAAAGATATCAAAAAAATATTACCCTTTGTGTGATAAACTAATCTAAAAGAACAACGTTTTCTGAGAAAAAAAAACATCTGATCTTAAACATTTCCTTTGTATGCAATTGTAAGTTATGCTTCACCAAAAAAAAATGCGATTCATTTGCAAAAATTGTTATCTCCATTTTAGGATAAAAACTAAGGATATCGAATGCTTTTGAACTCCCTTAAAATAGAGAAAAAAAAATCAGACGAAAGAAGCATTGGTGCATGTACCTCATTGAAATAAAATTATGAGGCGATTAAGATTCAAATAATCTATTTTTGTTTTTCCATTTTGTTTTCATAGAGCTTGCCACAGGAGCATGACAATTGGTATTTTATCTTATGATTTTATTTATAAATAAATACCGAAGTAACTGTGAATTTAATGCCCTTTTCGTTTTATAATCATATTCTTATAGAATAAACTCAGAAACTGTAGCATAGATATGAAGCTGATAAAATGTATCAGATAACTGAATACCGAAGTTACTGAAAATTTATTTTCTGCATAATATGCGCATTTCGACAACTTATGTCTCTTCAGTGCAGATAAAATCAAAAAGTTTGGAACACCATAAATTCAAAGATGTTGAAAAATGATAAAGAACAAATAACCAATTTGATCTTAATATAAGCCAAAATCAGCTAAGGACAGAGCTTTGCATGAGGGAGATACTCCTTAGTTCTCAGCAAAATTTACAAAAAAAAAAAGAGATTTCAAAGTTTCAAATTCAATCGGCTTTCGGGTCAGCACCGAATTACTGACTACTGGGCTGGTGAATACTAACAGTCCACCAGTATTGGCATCGACCCAATGGTAACAAATAACTAAATACCAAAGTTACTGTGAATTTAATATCTGCATATGTTTATTTCGACAACTTATGTCTTTATGCGTTGTGGTTTTTTTAAATTGCCGTCACATAACGTGTGTTAATATACAAACATGTAGTTCCGACCTGTTATTTCCATAAATAGTACATCACGTTCTTTATATGGAAATAACAGGTAAACAACATATTTTATAACACAAAACGTTACGTACCAATTAAAATAAGAAAAGTGTCATAAAATAATTATGGCATGGCAAGTTCGGTCAGTACATCGATTTATAGACCTGATAAAAGTAAATTCATGTCAAAGTGCGTCCTCGATCAATATGATCTAGTCCGGTCTATGAATCCGTGTATTGCCCTCATCGCCATGCTATATGTGTATAATTATTATACATGATAACTGCATCTTCATTACTAATGTTCTATGTTCAGTGACTTTTGACGGCGTTTTCAGCTGCTCAAAAAATTAAAACATATAGTACAGAAGTGTCAAATTGAGTAAATTATAGCAGATGTATCCAACGAATTGAAATATCAGTTTTAGGGCTACTTGCCTTCGTGCATTATTTACATATTACTGGAAGGAAGCTACCGCTGGTACTTTAAGTCCTCATGGAGACCATTACCTCAATATCTTAGACTAGTACTTCGATATTTGCAGGGAATTGATACTTATCATACAAAATATGACACTCGGACGTATTGAGTATTTCCTCAGAGAGTAAACTTATTTCCTGCTCAGCTATTTTAGGTATTTAGTTGGTTTTATTAGTTTGCATTTCAATACTAATTACACGTACTTATTAATTAATTATGTTTTTCATTTATTTATGACTTGACTTATTTTTGCCTCGGGCAAAACTTATGCGTAACCAATATTAGAAATGTCCTAAATTTATGTTATTCCAGTCTGAAGCTAGCTGATTTTGGTGTCCTTTTGCCTCAGAAGATTTACACCAAAAGAATATCTTTTGAGTTTTGCTGCTTTATATGCTAGAGTTAACGTAGATTAGTGAGTCATGAATTGTAAAAATCCCGTCTGCAAAGTCCAATTTTTACTTATAATTCTTTGTTTAATTTCTCGAATATTAAACACTTGCCCGTGGACCGTGCTCATTGTGTGGTCCGTGAGTCATATTTTATAATAATTCTACAGAATTGGTGGCTATCACTTTTTACCTTCATGAAACTGTTTTCTAAGTTTTAGCATATTTACTGTAATTAGAGGCTTTAATTGCCAATGAATTTTCTTTTGACAAAATACTTCCTGAATGTGTCAACACGTGTCCCAATAAAAGATTTGAAACAATGTTAATGGATAGAAAATTAAACGTCACATTACACGTTTATGTATATTTGTTTGTTCGAATAATTTGTATATCTTTATATTTTAGGAAGTTAAAATATGTTAAACTTTTCTTAACCAAGAAACCTATGCATATTTTATTAAGAAAATTGTCGCAATAATGTTCAAATAGAATATAAAGATTTTTACGTTATTTTCATAAAATGATTATGATGTTATACCTCAAAATTATTGAAGTGATAACAACTTTGTTGCGCTAACACTGATTTATAATTTTTGAAGTTATAGTGTGTTTTTGGAGATTTCAAACGACATTAAGACAATGTTTTTTCTTATCATCCTTACATTTTTCAAATATCAAGCTTGAAATTTTCGAACATTCCTTGATCACGTAAAATAAACCTTTAGATAATATGGAGTAACTGCACATGAGACAGTCTCTATCAATACATTGGAGAAGCAAATAATGAAATAAGGCTTTTGTTTCTTCAATTAGCTTTGTTCATACCTTTTAGTAAGTTCAAGTCGACCCCTTGCACTGGTTTGGGCGGAAATCATTAATAGATGTCGAACAATCTGGTTCAAATTTGCTTGAATACCTTCTCTGAAAATCACGCATCTTGCTTTCTTAAAAACCTAACCAGCCTCTTCTAGGCTAATTGATATAGTGATCTCATGACCTCTGATTGAATTTTTTAGCCCATGAATATAAGTACCCGTTTTACCTTTAATTGTGTTTATTTACTCACACTTAAATGATATATTTACCTATTAAAGTAAGTAACAAATTATTATATAAGGGGGGAATTAAGGGGGGAAACTTCAAACAATTTTACTGGTCTAAACTACATTATTAAATCTAGCTACAAGAACAAATGTCAGTTGAATGATTTTAACGCTTATCTTGTGAAAAGTGACTTCTAAAACTCAATATTTGTACACATTTACTTTTCGTATTTTATTTCTTTATGTTTCACAATTGAAAGTTCTAGCAACAGAAGTGTCACCAATCATGTTTTTACCATCACAATTTTTACCCTTTGTTTTTATTTTTTCTAATCTTTTATTTTTTTTATACAATTATTATTCAATTACTTGCAAATTCATTAATTAAAAGACATTTAACGACAGGGCTTTTTAAATGTGTCATAAATGTGCCCATAAAAATAATGGTGACTTCAAGATGAAGAGCGATAATAAAAGTGTTGTTCCATTGGCTTAATCTAACCAAGTTTTTGTTCTCTGTCAATTACTTTCATATTTTTGCGTTATCAATATAAATATTATTGTAATAATTGAGGTAATTTTTAAATTGAATGTCCATTCTAAATTGTATACGTTATTAACAAAATAGATAACATATAAGTTTCAATCTTTATTTCAATCTTCAATCTTTATTTATTACTTAAAACCACCAAACATTATTTCATAAAAGAAACGTAGATTTAGCATTGTGAATTCCACTCAAACCGGTGCTAAGGGCTGTCTTATGAGGTATGGGTGTTTGCTCATTATTGAAAGTCGCATTGTGACTTCAAGATGAAGAGCAACAATAAAAGCGTTGTTACATTAGCTTAATCTTACCAAGTATTTGTACGTTTATTCTCGCCCTATTTTAGGGACTTTGTATACTCCATATCCCTTTATTTGTTCAGTCATATTTTTAGCAATTGAACGTGTTATTTTCGATGTTTTATTTTGTTGGTCCAAGAATAGGACTAGACAATTTCATTTGCAAAATAAGTTAAAATTTCATATATTGAAAAGCTTCGGCTTGTTAAATCTGAAATAAATGTACCCATAAAACAATGCTTTATACATCATCATTAAAATAGCATTATTCGACATATTAGTATAATTTTACAGATCCATCAATTAACGGCATTATAATCCGTTTATATAAATTACGTTTTATAAGTTCAATGCCTATCATATATGCATATTTAATTGAAAATTTGTTACTTAAAACTCATTCTAAATTTAAAGGTAATATTATCACTTATAAGATGTCATTTTCGGTAATTTGAAATAATTCCATTTCCTTGAAGTGATATATTATTCATGTCAATCAGCACCACTTATTGTTTAAAATATACACGTACATATGCAGAAAGTAAATTTACAGTAACTTCGATATTTTGTTATTTATTATGATGCCTCTGCTGGGCGAATTTTAGTCCCCGATGGTATTCAAAGTCCAGTAGTCCGGTTCTTGCCAGAAAACCGAATCTTAACTAAGTAGTGTCTCCCTCATGCAAAGCTTTGTCTTTGGCAGGTGTTAGCTCCCAATTTAGATCTTTTTTATCATTTGTTTTCTATCAGTTTACATACATCCTTCGATTTCTGGATTTCCAAATGTTTTGGTTTTAGCTGCAGAAAGAGACATAAAATAAGTTGTTGAAATGGCCATATGCAGAAAGTAAACTTACAGTAACTTCGGTATTATTTATAGAGTAAAAAATAAGTTATTGTATCAGAGAAAATTATCAAAAGTTGCACAGTTGAATAAAAAGAATGAAAGGTTCATGTACTCTCCGTTGTTTTGACATTAAGTTTGTATTTTCAAGATTAAGATATTGTTTGTCCGCTACATTGTAACTGTGTCAATTTAATAAACTTACTCATTCTATACTTTGGTACAAATAATTCAAATACTGGTGTTATTTTTTCTAGATGAAACTATTACATAACGATGATAAAATATATATGTATACATCATTGACAAAAAAGCAAATAATATTAAAATGTGAAAATATTCAAAGATCTATTTTATTATTGTCTTTATTGTGTGACATGGTAAACTTTGAGTGTTATTACAACCCAAATAAGAGTCGAAATTTCATTTTAAACCAATATACGGAGATTATTAAGATTTAACGTGTTAATATTTAAATAATTTATACATAGGGTGTTGCATTGTTTACGTAAATGGTTTTATTCCCCCTTTATTGCTTCCATGAACAATTTCATATAAATATCTAACATGGTAAGACACTACCTTTCCTAATAATTTT
The DNA here is from genome assembly GCA_002080025.1 of Modiolus philippinarum. Taxonomy (NCBI): domain Eukaryota; kingdom Metazoa; phylum Mollusca; class Bivalvia; order Mytilida; family Modiolidae; genus Modiolus; species Modiolus philippinarum. The sequence goes on from MJUU01021514.1 coordinate 8,993, forward strand.
AGTTAAGAGACATAGTTCACTGCCGATGGACCAGAGGTCCCCGAACGTATTCATCAGCCCAATAGTCAGACTTGTCTGACATGTAAGATTTACCTTCCGTTTAATAGATATTTTCCGTTTTTTCAAAATTCTTACCCCTTAAAATAATGAGGCTTTAATTCTGTGTATGGCAGTCGGTGGTTGTCTCTGGCACTGGATTTGACCTCCTATTTCGATATTTTTTAGTAATCAATACTTCTTTTTTGACGACTATTGAATTGCTGCTTTAGATATTATTTGATTTTAATGCTGCTGATGAGAGGTTACTCCTTGAAACAAGTGTTCATTGTGCAACTTGGGTATTTTTTTGTTTTTTGAAATGTTTTTAAAGGGGCATTTCTACCATAAAAAATTCAGTTCAGGAACTAAAGTTTGTATGTAATACTTGTGGCATTGTATGTCAGTATAGTTTTTGTCTGAAACTCTGTTTTACAATTATCATGTTAAGACTTTACAGTAGCGGCATATTAGATTTTGCTTACATTTCAGTACTGCAAGTTGTTGAGGGTCCATTTAATTTTTACATGCTCTCGTTGTCCGATCATACCATAATACAAGGTTGAAAAAAGTGGGTTATTTTTTAGGCATTTAATCGACATTCACATTTTTGTATAAATAGAAACTAATTACACTGAACATGTGTAAATTGAATGCCTATCGCAACACCTTTTTATTAGCATATTAGTCAATATCTTAACTGAATATCGCCTGTAAAGGTAAAAAAATTAAAAATCTAATTAAATGTACAAGAATTTAACGTTTTAAAAATTGTGGTAGATTTATTTATGAAATAATGAAATAATTTGACTTTGTCTTTCTTTCGAAAACACATATCTTCATTCAGTCGTCCGATTATCTTTTAAAACCGAACATTTTTTCCAGTTTAAAACAAATGCATCTGTTTTGTATTATGACAATTCCCTGATAAAATAGGTGTAATTAATCCTTAGAATACTTAAAAAATCAGAAATTCCGTTTTAAATCGATTCGACATCTTTACCCTTTAACATGTACGGTAATGGCATCCTTTGATTTTCTGATGCATTTAAATACGTTTATTGTTTCCATATTTTACATCGAAAATCAATTTCTGGACATGCTGTTTTCTGCCTATATCATTGATTCAAAATATTTTTAACTGTATAATTTGTTTCTGGAATATCGAAGATAAATGTCACATAAGAAACACCTGCCTTAAGTTTGAAAATCGTTAGATACTCTACATTAAAATTTAGCGGTATTTTATGTAATTTTGATATCCGATATGATGGAAATTTACATATTTATTTCAATAATCTATTGCTTTATTCATATAACATGAATTAGCCTTTTTTATTAAATGTGATAATATATTTTAATGACACGAATTGCTGTATTTTATGTAATCCCTTACATATGGTATATGTTATTTATATTTTTCTACTCTTTATACAACCCTGCCACACAATAAAGTGAAAACGGTAATCATCAATGTTTCTGCACTAAAAATGGAGAACGCAGATACACCTTTTTAGTAGTAGAGAAAGACATAGTTTGTTAAGAACCACACAGATTCTAATAAGAAGTACAATGAGACTGGCGTAATCAAAATGTTAGGGTTTTTTATCGAAAATATTTTTGTCGAATTCGGAGTTCGCGTTTTCCAACAGACAATCGGGATTCCTATGTGAACTAACTGTGCGCCAATCGTAGCTATTCTTTTTTTCGTATGCGGCAAAGTTTGTACAAGGGCTTAAAAAACAAACCATTTAGGTCATCCGTCTTTTGGTGTTCTTGCTTTGTTCCTTCGGTATTCTACTGTCGTTGTTTTTTTTTTAGCCCAGTCCTTTAATTTCAGCTTCCGCTACACAGACGATGTACTTTCTCAGAATAATTCAAAATTTAAGAAATATTTACATTAGATCTGTCCCAATGAGCTTGAAATTGAAGAAACAACTGATACACCTACTTCAGCTTGGCACATAGATCTTTTGTTGTACATTGAAGATGGACGTTTGAAATCTAAGATTTATGACATGCGTGAGGATTTTAACTTCCCAATTGTGAACTTTCCCTTTCTTAGCAGCAACATACCTACCTATCCAACATAGTGTACATTTCACAATTAATGTCGAGCATGTAGTTTGTACAGTGATTTTTTGAACAGAGCAAAAACACTGTCACAAAAGCTGCTTAGTCAGGAATTTGTTCGGCTTATGTTAATTTCATCCTTCAAGAAATTTTATTGCCGTCCCCATAACATAACTGAAAGATAACTAAATACCGAAGTTACTGTGAATTTATTTTCTGCATATGCGCATTTCGACAACTTATGTCTCTTCAGTGCAGATAGAATCTAAACGTTTGGAAGACCATGAACTCAAAAAATGTTTAAAACTAATAGAAAACAAATAACCAAATTGATCTAAATGTAAAGCCAAAATCAGCTAAGGACAGAGCTTTGCATGAGGGAGATAATCCTTAGTTTTCCACAAAATTTGCAAAAGTTTAGATATTGTAAAGTTCAAAATACAATCGGCTTTCGGGTCAGCACCGAAGTACTGACTACTGGGCTGGTGAATACCCTCGGGGACTAACAGTCCACCAGCAGTGGCATCGACCCAGTGGTAACAAATAACTAAATACCGAAGTTACTGTGAATTTATTTTCTGCATATGCGCATTTCGACAACTTATGTCTCTTCAGTGCAGATAAAATCTAAACGTTTGGAAGACCATGAACTCAAAAGATGTTTAAAACTGATAGAAAACAAATAACCAAATTGATCTAAATGTAAAGCCAAGATATGATTTTTCAGTATCCCAAATGAAAGGGGACATTTTCAGCTGGATTCTCGTCTTCCCGGATTTGACTATATCGATTTAGGCATTTTCCTAGATTGACTCACTTGCAGTGTGACGGGTGTTGTTAACAGAGCAGGACATGCTTACCCTTCAAGAGCACCTGATGTCACTCTCAGTTTAATTGTTGTGCTTTGGTTTTGAATGTTGTGTTTCTTTTTTATTTCTGTGCTTTGTAGCTGTCTAAAGTCATTGTTTACTGTGTTCTCGTTTTTTTGCTATGTCTTTGGACTTCGATTTTTGTAAATACCACCCCTTTGTTCCTTCGGTATTCTACTATCGTTGTTAAACACTATATCTATTTTTTATTAAATAAAAGTATAAAATGTATGCTTGTCAATATTCCAGATATTTCAAAGTTATACTTTCTAAAGTAGTTAAATTCACATAGAATACACAAATGTTAATATAAATGATAACAATATGTGAAAATATACTTCACAAAACTATGAAAAGGTTATGATTTCGTAAGATATTGAATTCAAATTCTCTCTAAAACACTTGAGAAAGAGTATTCTCAATAGATACTTTTCTTTTCATATGCTAACTTTTTGTACATTTGTATTTTGTTTTATTATCAGCATCTTTGAGGCAAACTTGTAAACTGGTCCCGCTTTTGTGTCCAAGTCCTATTGCTTATCATTCTATAAGTATCTCGTCAATAGACTTAATAATGACGATCACACATCGGTGTATTAAGATAATCATCATTAGGATATGTGCTCTTCTGGAGCCCTTGACTTAAAATATTTTTGTTTTCTGTTTTCAGATATAATACCAAAGCCCTCTGAAGATCTAACATTTTATGCCAGATTAGCCAAATGATAGAGCTTTTCAAAAGGGAATTACTCTTCAGACACGGTATGTATCAACATGAAATTCATGAGGCAAAGCACTCTCAATTGTACTAAACTATAGTATTAGTGACGTAACAAGATAGATCTTTCAGACTAATCATATTTACATAAAGTAAAATGTTGCTCTAACTCTTGGCAGGAGACAACAGAACATCATTAAATGTTATTATGGCGCTCGTTTTAATGAATTGTGCAAAATTTGTTGAATCCAACAATTACTCTACATTGGTAATTTCAATAAAAAATTATCATATCAATATTTATAACAGTATACACAACTAAGACGTTTTTAAATAAGAATTACATTGCATTCTAACGGGAGCTTCTTTTCAATAAATAATGTACTCGTTAAGCGTTATGCACCTAATAAATATACAAGTATTATTTAGAGACACATCCGTTATAACTTTTGTCGATATTATCATGTAAAGATAAATTATACATAGGAGCTTTTTAACGAACTTTTTATCCTTTTTATTCTCTAATTTTGCTCTTAAATATTTGACAATCAGTGAATGGTGTGTAGTACCATGTCATATTGATGAATAACTATTTTTGAAATTCACATTGTAAACTAAACGTTCATTAAGTTGTTATTGCTAAAAGCACATAGGAGGTCATATTTTTGCATTGATTTATGACCATTATCATGATTATGTTTGCCTTTTCTGCAAAACATTTTTATACACTCTACTTAATCATTATAGTTTTATGTTGCTAAAAAATGGACCAGGGTCATTTCTACTTCAACACATAAATGAAGATAGTCATGAATTTCACCTTTAGACGTTAACAGTAAGTTATCTGTTTGATTTTATCATCTAAGTTGGATTTTTTAAGAAAGGTATGAATTGTGAAGGCGGAGTGTTAGAAAACTATGGAAACCTGATTTATGAGTCTGTCTTTTGGTTGAAAAACATAATATATAGACAAATTGTGGTACATTATAACAGAAACAAATGTGACAAGTATGTATTATGAAGACTAAAAATTCAGATTTTTTCTTAGAATTACTAGGTAATTGTAGTACTCCTGATTTTCTTGTGCATTTATACAATATATGTAGATGTTCAATTTATAGCTAGTAGAACTAGTAAATTGTTGAACCATGCACTACATTTTTGGTAGCTTTACCTATTGGAAAATTCTGAAATGCTGTAAAATCCCAATTGCACCATATCGGACTAAATGTCTAATATTATTCCTTCTATAGGCGTTTAAATGGTACATTTTGATATTTTGTATTCATCTCTTATATAGAAAGCAAGTGTGATGACTTATTTTGTTCCTATATATCTTTTTATTCAATCTTATAAAGTTTCGCTTTCATTTTAGGGGAATAAGGTTTTTTGGTACTTTGAGTCACACTGAGCATACATACGGCTGATTTTGGATTTAATTTAAACTATAGACCCTACCTTTTAGTAAATGATAATGAAGCAAATTTTATTGTTTCATGTTTCATTGAACAGTTACAAACATAACTATATTTTGTAGAAATTGTCAACAAGTGAATATAGAGTAATGGAAAATCTGACAGACACAACTATTTCTTAATCTTCAATAATTATGGGCGTTTTGGTGGAATTTCTGATTAAATTATCATTTTCTATGGACCTAAATTTAAACTGTTGGTAAACTTATTGTATATAATTTATAGTATAAAGTATAACTGCATTCATCAAGCACTTACTAAAATATATAAAAGAAAAATATGTGTATATATTTCAACACCTATAATATAGTTGTACTCTTTTATCAGTTTTATCAAAATGTCTTTAATGTATCGTTTCAGTTGTTAAAACCAACACAATAGGTGATGAGTTCCAAGTTTTTGCAATATATTGTTGCTTAAAGTTTGAAATTTTTAATTACCAGAATTTATTTTTATTAACAAAAGATCTTCCCCATTTAAAATTTTGACTACCAGTGCTCGAAAGGTTTTTAATTTACATTATGATTTTTATCGAAAGCAATTCAATTTTACACATTTCTTAGTTAATTGATATGATATTGAAATTTGATGTTTAAGCTACTTTACTTTTATTTCCCGGGATAAAAATGCAGGGGTAGATTAAATAGTTTCATATCTAGTAACCATAACCATAGATTACTTACTGAAGGAAGATATCACAGTAAATCTACTGTATGTTAACAGTAAGTGCAATTTTTCAGCATTTTGGGTGTCTGTATTTAGAACAAACCTTTGGTTTGGAAAGCTTTACAAAAAAATACATATGCAAGCAAATTTTGAAATACAAAAAATACCGAAGTTCCACTGCTTGTTTTTACCATGTATTTGTAGAGACTGCCGTATGTGCATTTACTCCGTATTATTTCATTGTTAATTCTCAAAATTGATGTTCGTTCCTCATTAAAATATGCAGAGATATGCATGTTTCAGATAAACAGCAATATAAATTTACTTTTTATGCATAACAATATATAAAAATTTTCAGATAAAAGAACCATTTCCCTAAAATAGAAAAGTATTTTTTTAGATGAAAGAACCATGTATGGCTGTGGACTATGCTTAATTTCTATAATATTATAATATTTATGATAATATAATATTAATATTTAAAGTGATGAAGCGATATTCAAATTTAGATAATCTATTTTGTTCTTTTGTTTTTCATCAAACTTGCCACAAGAGAATAACTAATGGTATTATTTACTCGTACTGTTGACAATATTGTTATGTTTAAAAAGTATATTAAATCAAATTCCGTCACAACTTGGCATACTGATGCTAGGTGCTTTTTGTAATACAATTGTGGTCGACATGATCACCAACACAAATAGTCTTAAGAACAACAGAAAATTGTAACAGATAAAAAAAATAACATAATTATTATTATATTATGATATCATTTTTGCCATGTGATTGGTTCATTTGCCGTCATATCACACTTTGTAATTTAAGTTAAACATTGTTTATTCCATAAATAGTACATTACGTTCTATATATGGAAATAATAGGTTGAGAGCATATTTTAAAACAAAAAACAACAACTGAAAGAATACCCAAGTTACTGAAACGCTACGCGCCAGTTAAAATAAGTATGTGTGATATACATGATAACAGTTACATAACTCTGTTTTATGTTCAGTGGTTTTTGAAGACTTTTCAGCTACTCAAAGAACTGAAACAAGTCATATAGAAACGTCGAATTGAGTAGTTTATAGCATATATATCACATGACTTCTTAAGATATCAGTTTTTGGGCTACTTGCCTTCGTGCATTATTGAATTATTACAAACACTAGATGGAAGCTATTGCTGAAACCTTAGGTCCTCAAGGAGACCATTACACAATGTTTTAGAACAGTACCTCGATATTTGTAGGAAATTGATACTTGAATACAAAATATGACACTCGGGAGTATTGAGTATTTCCTCAGAGCATATACCCTTTTCCCTGCTCATATATTTTAAATTTCATTTGTTGGCGTTTTTATTATTTATTTATTTATTTATTTATTTCGGCTTCGAGCACAATTTATAACAAATTCTTATATGAAATTTCTTAAATTTATATTATTTTATTCTGACGCTAGCTGATTTTTGTGCATTTTCTCCTCTGAAGTTTTACACTTAAATTTCATCTTTTGGGTTTTGGTTGTACAGATTCTGTACTTTATCGTCGTGTATGAGACTTAAATTGTCAAAATTCCCATCTCCAAATAAAGTTGACTGATATTTCGAATTTCTATTCTTTTTTTAAATTATTTCTCGTTTACAAATTGCTTTCTCATGGCTCATTGTGTGGGTACCGGTTTATAATGTCATGAATATAATTTCAAACTTCTAGCATGTTAAGTGCATTTAGAGGCTATAATTTCAACTTAATTTTCATAGACAAAATACTTCCTGAATGTGTCAACACGTGTCCTAATAATGGAATTAAAAAAGGATTAATGAATAAAAAAATGTAACGTTAAATAGGTAATTTTTTATATTTGTTAGATCGAGTTATTTGTTTGTATCATTATAACGTTCGCGGCTCTAAAACTTATCTACCAGCCTAACCTTTTCACATATCAAACTTGAAATTTTCGAACATGCATGCATCACGCAAATGTTTCACACTTTCCCACACATCCTTTCTGATAATCACGCATCTAGTTTTCTTGAAATTCAAATCAGGCGTCACACTTAGACCTCTTCATGACCAATCTATATAGATATCTTATGGCTTCTGGTTGAATTGTTTGGCCTATGCTTAAAAAGTTTTCGTTTTACCTGTAATTGTGTTTATTTACTCGCACTTCAATGTGAAATTTACCTATTAACGTCAGTAACAAATTATAATCTGAAGGGAGAATTAATGTCGCAAACTTCAAACAATTATTCTGGTGTTAACAACATCATTTAACTTATCTACTTGAACAAATCTAAATTCGTTGATTGTGAAAAATGACTTCTTAATGTCAATTATCTTACACATTTACGTTTTGTATCAAAATTCTAAGTATATCTTATTTATTCATATTCCATTTTTGAAAATTCTAGCACTAGCAGATCCAACAAATGCCAACACTCATATTTGTTATCATCAAAATTTTGACTGATTGGCTTTATCATTTTTTTGTCATCTTTTTTATTATGATCATGCCACCCCAGACGTAGTCAGGGTGACATGTTGTTATTAAATGTTTCTTCTGATTATTATTATTCATTTAATTCCTCTTATTCTTAGAACATCAGAATGATAGATTGTTTGTTTAATATATAGCATAACATCATATTATATCTTTTGGAGGGACCTTGGTTGGCAGGTGGTTGTCGTAATTTTCCTATAAGAAACATGGATTTAGAATTGTGAATGTCCGCTAAAACCGCTGCTGGGGTCGTCTTATGAGGTCCACGTATGAGATATAGGTGTTTTCTCGTTATTGAACGCCTAATGGTCACTTCAAGGTAAAGAGCCCCAATAAAAGTTTTGTTTAATTTGCTTAATTTTGCGAAACATGGATTAACCATAGTGAGTTTTGCTGTGCTTGCTCATTATTGAAAGCCTCATGGTGACTTCAAGATGAATTACAACAATTAAAGTGTTTTTCTGTTTGCTTAATCAAACCATATGCTTGTAGAGATTTATTTGTACTATTTCACTCCGCAATCCTTTATTTGTTCAATCATATTTTGAACAACTAAAATAATTTTTTTTTCATTTTGCCGGTTCGGAGAACAGACCAGATAATTTAATTGCCAAATTACATAAAAAGTAATAAGTAATTTAAAAGAAAAACAACTTAGAACACGGCTTTGTAAAATTAGTTATTAATGTATCTATATAAATTGTAATTTCTAATTCGGCATATTAGTATAATTTTACAGATCGATCATGTAACGACAAAATAACCCGATTAAGCATATATATCTTATTGGTGACAATTTGTTATTGAAAGCCCTTTGTAAATTTAAAGGTAAATTATCTCTTATAAGAGATGTCATTTTCTGTAATTTGAAATAATTTCAATTCTTTGAAGGGATATATTATTCATGTCAATCAGAAATACATACGGTGCTTAGAGGCCGTCTTAAACTTGTTATAAATTATGAGTAGAGCTCATTATTGAAGTTCTCACGGTGAAGATGGAGAACAACAATAAAAACGTTGTTCCGTTGCTTTGTTTTACCATGTACATGTGGAGAAATTGTCTCATGTTAATTTTTCTTCATAGTCATTCATTGCTCATTTTATTTAGTAAAAATAATTGAATCAGAGAAAATTTTCAAAATTTCACAGTAGAAGAAAAAAATCAAATGTTTATGTATCCTCGGTTGCTTTTGCTGTCTACAAAATTTAGCTGGACTAGTGGTATCTTATACAGTTTGATTTTGAAGAGTTCTATATTGTTTGTCCGCTATTGTCAAATATTGGTATCAGTTTTTTCTCAATGAACCTATTTCAACTTCGGTATTTTTTTTGTATTTTGAACCATTGGGGCGATGCCACTGCTGGTGGACCAGAGGTCCCCGAGGGTATTCACCAGCCCGATAGTCAGACTTGTCTGACATGAAAATTTTACCTTGCGTTNNGTAGATGTCCTTGATACTGGATTTGGCTTCCTATTTCGATTTATTTGGTAATGAGTACTTCTTTTATTACAACTTTTGGCTTATGGCTTTCCAATTGTTTGATTTCAATGCTGCTGATGAGAGGTTACTCCTTGAAACACGTATACAGCATAACGAAATTTACTATTTTTTATGCAACTTCGGTATTTTTTTGTATTCATAACGTGGATATCGAAAAAGGAAAATAAAATTAAAATGTCAAAGTTTCAAATATCTATTCTATTATTTGTTTTATTGTCTTTTTCTAACAACACATTAACACTCAAATATTCAATTTAAATCAATATTCGGAGATTATTTAGACCTAATGTGTTAACATTTAAATAATTTATACGTAGGGTTATGCATTGTTTACGTAAATATTTATTTCCATTTATTTCTACCATGTACTTGATATGTAAGATCATCTACCAAGGTAGATAATACCTTTACCAGTATTTTTATCAAAAATGTTTTAAGGTAGATGGGTGCTCCAAATTTGTTTCCATAGATTTTCTCTATTTTCTCAGGAAAGTTTACTTATAATATAACAAAAAAATAAAACAAGGTGGGTCACCGTGCTAGTTTTTAAAATAACTAACATCAAAGTAATCAAATATTTCTATGAATATATAGGGAAAAACGGGTATTTTGTAGTTTTCTTTAAAACTATGTCATAGATTTCTCTTTACTTTACTCATATATTAGCCCTTAGTATACAAAAAATACCGATGTTGCATAAAAAACAGTAAATTTCGAACATACTTTCAAAAAATATAAAGAAAATGGGGGTCACCGACTTTGTTTTCCTTAAAAGTTGTAAAATATGAATTTTCATAGTGATATCTTTATAAAATATTTTATCAGATTATCCCCTTTTTCAAATATCCTCTTCCAAATTGTTTAATTATCAAATTACCATACCTCATCTTATTAGATAAATACATGTAAAATCAAGTCAATAAAGGTCCTTTGCTTTCTGTGTCACAGATACTATATTCATTAATATATTACAAATAAAAATAGTTGCATATTTAAAAAAGCAAATAATACCACAACAGTATAAATAACAAAGTCAAAATGGCGAAAGACTACCGATCTACCTTAAAACAAAATACATTTCTAACCTTAAAAAAGATGCATTAAAGGAACTGCAATGGTTTTGAATTGGTGCATCATATCAATTGTCAATATAGTTGTTGAACAAAAACTAATTAATATTCCTGACTGCCAGTAGTTTGAGGCCTTTTGTATACGTTTCTTTTATATTCTATTTGTTATTGTCGTTATACCTTTTAACATTTCGTTATACCTTTTTTCTGTATTTTTGAACCACAAGAATGTATCCCTACCGTCGTCTGAGTAAGTCCGAGTAAGACGAGTACGTGCTGTGCATCCTGGTTTCACTAAATCTAGTTCAAATTTATATTTTGCCAAACTTTCTTCATCCGATCTTAAGCAAAAAATACTTCTAGGTTTAAAATGGTGAATAAAAGGATATGGAGTAAATGCACATGAGACAAACTCTCTACAAATACATGGTAATAAACAAGCAAAGGAACAACGCTTTTATTGTTGTTCTTCATCTTGAAGTCACCATGAGGCCTTCAACAATGAGCTTTGCTCATACCTCATAGTAAGTTCAAGACGGCCCCTAGCACCGGTTAAAGCGGAATTTTTTGCTTATTGTCGAGCAACGCTACATCCATGTCTTCATTGGTCATGGGTGCGGGATGGTCAACAAACATCAATTAAACTGGCAAAGTGCTCTTACAATCACTGTCATCCTTTGATCGACAAAAGCACCAGTGTCTTAAGCTAGTGGACGATTACAACACATAGACAAATACAAGGCACTCATCAAGTCGAATGTAAGAAAACTTGGCGTTATAAAATAGTGAGATGTGGGCACTTTAAACAGGTGGTCAGGATTACATTTCGAAATTACAAAAATAAATGCCAAAATTTGAATGTATGAATAGTATATCCAAATGAGAAATTCTCTCACGCACAAGTACACCATAACTGAAATATATAGAGAGCATACATCTCGAGAGTCGTTGTAAGGTTTTTACTTCTAAATGGTCTGGATTTAAAAAAAACAGGGTTAAGGAAAGTATGTCATATTGTAGGAATAAACTACTGTTAAAATATCAAAAACAAAGTTTTAATCAATTCTTCCTCATTTAAATATACAGTAATTGAGAAATTTTCCTTTGATTTACACTATCAGTAAAATGCATTGAAATAGTTTTAAAGTTCTCCATGTTTTTAAAAGCGAAAATCAATTTCTGAACATGTCGTCTTCTGCCAATCATTGATTTAAAATATCTTTGACTGTATAATTTGTTTCTAGAATACCTAAGATAAATGTCGCATGAAACATTATAGAAACGCCTGTCTTAAGTTTGAAAATCGTTAGATATATTCTATATTAAAATGTGCCGGTATCTTATATCATTTTGATATCTGATTTAATGGAAAATTACATATTTGTTTCAATAATCTATTGTTATTTTATAACTTCATGAATTATTCTATATCATTGAACTTGATAATATATTTCAATTATGGCATGAATCGCTGTATTCTATGTAATCCTAAACAAATTGTATAATGCCAAGTTTTCTTACAGACGATTTGATGAGCGCCTTGTGATTGTCTATATATTGTAATTATTCACTGTTTCGGACACTAATGCTTTTGTCGGGGAACGGATGAAAGTGATTGTAAGAGCACTCTGCCAGTTAATTTTATGTTTGTTGACAATCCCGCATCCATGAGCTAAACAATACAGATGTAGCGTTGTTTGCCAATTAGCAATGGATCCTACTCAAACTAGTGCTAGGTGCTGTCTTGGACTTGATATTAGATGTAGTGAGCAAAGCTCATTGTTGAAGATAAAAGCGTTGTTCCTTTGCTTGATTCTACTATGTATATGTAATTGGTTTGTTTCATGTGTATTTATTTCATATCCTTTAATTGTTTATTCTACCTCGACATTCCATCTGTTATTTTTTAAATAACGGTATAAAATTTGAAAAAATGACGGATGTGGAGTAAATGTACATTTGACAAAATTCCTTCAAATACATGTTAAGATAATGCTTTTATTGTTCTTCTTCATCTTGAAGTCATTCAACAAAGAACAAATACTCCTTTTTCATAGTAAGTTCAAAGTTACCCTTAGAACCTGTTTGGGCAGAATTCCCTATCTAAATGTCGAAAAACGCTACATCAATGTATCTTTTATTTGGTCATTAATGCAGGGTCCATATTCCAGATATTTTATGCAAAATTTTGAGGAGGTTAAATTCCAATTATATACAATAAACAGTTAACACTGATTCTTAAATATGAATGATAACTACAAAATTGCAGGTTAAACTCCAATTATATACAATAAACAGTTAACACTGATTCTTAAATATCAATGATAACTACAGAATTGCATAAATTGTAAAAACGACAATTCGCCAAACATTTGATTTGATACCACATACACACATCATAGATTTAGACCAAAACTATTTGGTGGAAGGCGGAAATGTTTAGTAGTCATAACAAACTTAACAGTAGAAAACCTAGAGTTTTTCCCGAATGGCAACCAATTATGCCCCCGCTAATTGAACCCTGAATCAATATGGCAAGTGCATATTTAATTGTGCGTTGACACAATACAGGTGTTGACACAGTACAAGAATGGACACAATGATATGCCTTCTCTTTTTCCAAAATATATAAAAGGAAAGTTCTGAGCCCAAAAATCAATTCTATGGGTGCTAGGCAATCTTCTTGTAAAGTTTCATCCATTTTGAGGAACTTTGAATTTTCCCGCCTTTTTTCAGTTTCCATGGCAACGGCAGCCATTTTGAAATTCTGAGATCCAAAATCATTTCTATGGGTGCTAGACATTCTTTTTGTAAAGTTTCATCAAATTTGAGGCACTTTGAATTTTCCCGCCTTTTTTCAGTTTCCATGGCAACCGTGGCCATTTTGAATATTCCAAAAGATATTTGTGTGCACATCTACTTATTGTAAGCTAGATTCTTTTGAAGTAGTTGGAATTTGTTTGCAAACTTTCTCAAAAACATGAATAGTTGTGTTTTGCATTCGTACGGACGGACGGACGGACGAACGGACGGACGAACGGACGGACGGACGGACGGACAAGGGTAAAACAATATGCCCCCAATTTTTCGTCGCGGGGGCATAAAAAACACAAGAGTTACATAAGTTGAATATTTTGCTCTAAAGGATTCAGTATGATGAAATTAAGAAAATCTACGATTTCATATGGATGAAAAAAACGGGGATCCAAAATTTGCCATTGGCAGAGATTTTCTTAATTAAGTGTTATAAATTTCCACCTCAGATATGGTATATGTGTTGACACTAAATCGTTCTAGAAGGCAAAGCACTTTCAAAAGTACGAAGCTACGATACTTTTCATCTATTTCTTATTTGAAAGAATCTAAACAAATTTACTGGACATCTAAATTCGTGATTCAAACAACTGAAGTTCCTTACTGTGTTGAAGACCGTACAGTCACCCCTAGAGAATTTGTTTTGGTTCGTTTTAACCTGGAGATGGGATGGTGTCACCTTGACATTCACCCCATTTCCTTTCTTTTTCATATCATTAAATGTTGTAGTGACGCTAGTCTTAATGAATTAAGCAATATTTGTCAAATCCAACATTTACGCTATATTCATAGTTTTAATTAAAATTTATCAATATCGATGGCCGCATTTACAACTAAGAATACAAAAGTTTTTAAATAAAGATTTTATCTACATTGCATGCTAACCGAAGCTTCTTTTCAATAAATCACGTACTTTTTAAACGTTCTTTAACGAATACATATACAAGTATTGTTTAGATTGACATCCGTTATTACTTTTGTCGATATTATCATGTAAAGATACATTCATTAATAGAAGCTCTGATCGAAGTTTTTTTATCAATCAAAATTTTTCTGGAAGTGAATGATATCTATACGGAAAGTATGTCTCACAGCTGATTCGTTACGTAAGAGCTAGCACAAATTATAAACTTTCTCACTGGACATGGCTGTCTTCGGGGTCACCTTATTGTTCAAGGCTTCAAGGAGTTCCATCTCATGCAGTCGTTGAGGGGGTTCTCTGATGGGTATCGGTCCCTTGTGCAAAAATTTGGAGTTTCGGTCCGGGCTTTTATTCGGGATTTTTTCTTTACTCAATACTGGAGTGATCATTTCTATTAAATGTCAGCGGCCTTTCGATGGCAGTTGCCGTTGAGTTGCTACCACATACTACCGCAGTGGAAAGGAGGGGGTTGGCCAGCCATAAAACCGGTTTAACGCACCATTTCTTTTGAAATGCCTGTACCAAGTCAGGAACATTGCGGTCGACAGTTTTGCTGGTGGTTTCCACCTGTTTTTTTTTATCTCATGGACTTATGAGATAAATGAGATAAATGACCACTCTATTCGGTTATTTTGTCATTACCCCAACTTATAATGCTGTCATATTGATCTACAATTATTTTTGAACTCCCCAGTGTTGAAAACACTTTCAAAAAGTTTTCATTGCTAAGAGGTCTTTATTTTTGCATTGTTTTAAGATCATAAGATTTACTTTTTGTTAAACATTCACCGATTTTGATTTTGGTATCAATATTTCCTTTTTCAGACACCCTACTCAATACAGTTCAGTTTATATATATATATAGTAGAAATGACCTCACCTGTAAGCTGTAAGGTCATTCCTTTTTAAACAAATAAATGAAGATATAAATACATTTTACGTCATGAAATTCACACATATACGTTAATAGTAATTATGTCAATTTGTGTGATATTATCATCTAAGTTTGAAATTATGATGAAAAGTATGAGTGTTAGAAAGATATAGAAACCTGGATATCCATTTTGCGTTTGTCCTTTGATTGAACAACGTAATATATATATATATGACCATGACCAAGAAAGACATGGATGTAGCGTTGCTCGACAATTAGCAAAGAATTCCGCTTAAACCGGTGCTAGGGGCCGTCTTGAACTTACTATGAGGTATGAGCAAAGCTCATTGTTGAAGGCCTCATGGTGACTTCAAGATGAAGAACAACAATAAAAGCGTTGTTCCTTTGCTTGTTTTTTACCATGTATTTGTAGAGACTTTGTCTCATGTGCATTTACTCCATATCCTTTTATTCACCACATATATATATGGACAAATGTCGGTATATGAAAACAGTAACAAATGTAACAAACCTGAATTATGATGACTAAAACTAAGATTTTTGTTATTAGAATTACAATAAAATTGGTGTAATCCGAATTGTCTTGTGCATTAATGCGGTGTTTGGTCAAAGTATAGATGAAAACAATTAAAATGCAAATTATCAACTGTACACTACATTTTGGTAGCTATAACTTCAGGGAATTCTGAAATACTGAAAGTTCCCATTTTCACAAATATCGGACTAAATATTTTTTTATTTACTATAGGCGTTAAAATTTTATATTTCTCATTTCTCAACCTTTATCAATATAGAAAGCAATTGGAACGACACCTTCCTTTATATACAAAAACTAGTAAACCTTTTAAAGTTTCGCTGAATTTTTAATGGAGGGGATAAGCCTGGATCGGTATTTTTGAATCTCACTAAGCATACATACAGCTGATTTGCATTTGATTAAACAACAGAAACTACATTCTAGGAAATGATAATGAAGCAATATTAATTGTTCGATGTGTCATAGAACCTTCATAAACATAATATTTATTTTGTAGAAATTCTCAACAATTGATATTGAAAAATACAAGATATGACAGGCATAACTCTTCCTCAATCTTCAGTAATAATGAGCGTTTTTGATCAAATGTCTGATTAAATAATTAGACTTAAATTTCCACTGCCTCAATAAAATTATTGTAATTTATTTCGAATATAAAAGCCAATTATTAAGCATTTATTGAAATATATGAACGAAAATATTTGTATATATTTCAACACCTATGATTTAATTGAACGTTTTTATGAGTTTTTATCAAAATGTCTTTAATGTTTCGTTTCAGCAACTAAAACCAACACATTGTGTGATGTGCTCCCAGTCTTTGCAATATATTGTTACTTTAAGTTTTTACTTTTTAATAACCAGAATTATATTTCATTGAACAATAGATCTTTCCCATTTAAAATTTTAACTACCAGTGCTCGAAAGGTTTTTAATTAACATTATGATTTTTATCGGAAACAGTAATTATTTTTTTTTACATTTGTTAGTTAATTGATATTATATTTCATTTCATTGTTATAATTTGATGTTTAAACTACTTTACTTTTTATTCCGAGAATAAAAGTGTAAGGATGGGGTTGAAAATATAATAGCGTATCGTTATATTTAATGAAGGAAGATATCGCGGTGAATATTCCTGAATTTTGACAGTAAGTGAAATTTTACAGCATTTAGGAGTTTGCGTGTCAGCAATTCTGTACTTTGATTTCCTTCCATTCTCAGCAGTTGGTTAAATTTGCACGCGACTTTTTAATCAACGGGCGTTGATTAAATTTCCTGTTGAAATTTCCCTGTATTTTTGCGTTTTACACACATTTCATGAGAGAAAAGCATTCTCATTCAGCTAGGTTGCGAAGTAAAATTTTTCTTCACTCTCGATTGTACAATTTCAATTTTAACATGCTCGCTAAGCTTGCATGCTGAAAATCGAAATTTTACTATCTCAGGTGAAGAAACATTTTTAACTTACTCATATCTGAACAAGATACTATATTTCTTCATTTTCCATTGGCTCAAATATATGAAAAAATAATTACAAATTGATGAAATTTTATATATGGAGTAAATGAACATGAGACGTTAACTCCAACTGCAATCATTTTAATGAGCTCTATGGCCATTTCGGAAATTAATTCCTCATCAGCATTACTAGAATCCAAACAAAGGAAATCCCATAATTTCAAAAATATGTTTAAATGCATAAAACCAAACGAAATCAGGTAAGGACAAAACAATGATGGAGGGATTTAAACCTTAGGTTTTAGAATTTACATACATTTAGATAATAGTAATTGAACAAAGTGTACACATGAGATATAATATCATGTTCAAGTACACCATATTTAAGAAAAATAAATAGCATACATCTCTTCTCGAATTAAACACGCTTTCCCATGGACCGAGCTCTTTGTGTGGTCCTTTAGTCATATTCTGTAATTATTTTATATAATTACTGGCTACCGCTTCATAGCGTCGTGAAAAGTTTCTAAATTTTATCGTATTTAGAGGGTATAATTGCAAAATAATTTTCATTGACAAAATACTTCCTGTATGTGTCAACACGTGTCCCAATAATATATTTTAAAAAGAGGTTAATAAATAGAAAATTAAACGTTTAATTACAGGTTTACGTTTATTCGTTGGGTCTAATTATCTATTTGTATCATTATAATATGAGTAGTTTCAATATTGTTAACTTTTTTTATAATCAACACATTTATACAAATTTTATTGCGAAAATTGTTCCAAGTAAAGTTCAAACAGAATGTAAAGATTTTAACTTAATATCCATAAAAAGATTATGATGATATACCTATTTTTTTTAAGTTGAAACAACGTTCCTCGTCCTGAAATTTATTACTTTTTTGAACGAATATTTTCTTTTTTCGTGGTTTTTGGAGATTTCAAACGTTAGTCAAGACAATGTTCTTTTACCAGCCTTGTCTTTTTCACATGTCTAACTTGAAATTTTCGAAATTCTTGAAAATTCATGGACCTCGCAAAAGTATGTTTCATATTCTTTCTTAAACTTTATTAAACACCCATATCAGGCGTCACATTTAGACCTCTTCCAGACTACCCTTCATCTAGATCTAATGACATCTGATTGAATACGGGACTTTCGAATCGTGTTCATCCGGAAACAGTTCTATTTTTATACGTACAAAAATCAATGCATCAATACATTGAGGAGGAATCACTAATTAATGAACACTGTGGAGCTAAGGGTTATTTATATTTAATCGGTTTTTAGCGCTTCGATTTAATTTTTTTGCGTTAATAAAATTTAGTTAAAGAATTGTCATATAGTAAAAAGTATCAATGCACTTCAATTTCATAAATAGCTTGTTTTTATGTGGTATATATTTATTTCAATAGGTTCAGAGATCCAGTGTTTCTTCATACTGGTATCCGAGGCAATTGTTTCCGCCTTCAATTACACGAGAGTTCCCATCTCGAAAGTCCCGTATTGTTTGACCTATACTTAAAAGGTCCCGTATTGTTTGGCCTATTCTTTAAAAGATTTTGTTTTACCTATAATTGTGTTAATTTACTGGCACTTCAATGTTATATTTACCTACTAACGTAAGTAACAAATTTTAATCTGTAGGGCGAATTAATGTCGCAGATTTCAAACAATTATACTGGTATACACTACATTATAAGATTTATCTACTTGAACAAATGTCAATTGGTTGATTTTAATGCTTGTGTTGTGAAAAATGAATTCTATATGTCAATATTTTTAATATTGTACATTTCGTATCAAGATATAAAGGTATCTTATTTTTTCATCTTTCATTTGGCTTTACATTTAGATCATATTGGCTTTTTGTTCCCTATCAGTTTTTAAACATCTTCTAGTTTATGGTCCTCCAAACATTTAGATTTTATCTGCACTAAAGAGACATAAGTTGTGGAAATGCGCACATGCAGAATTTAAATTCACAGTAATATCGGTATTTAGTCATATTAGAATACTTTGTCAACAGCAGATCAAACGTATGTCACCACTCACAATTTTCTCTGTTTTAATTTTTCTCATCTTCTTTTTGTTATTTAATTATTTTTATTTTTAATTTAGGTTCCACGCTTAGTGTTTCTAACACATTAACAGCTCGAACAAGTAAAAAAAGTGTAAACGTGTTGTCTGTCAATTACTTTCACATTTCTTTTGTTGTCAATATAAATATTTTTGGTAGTAATTGAGTTGTTTTTAATTTGTAAATTCACTCTAAATTGCATACGTTATTGAAAAAATAGATAACCCTATCGTTATTTAAAATACTAAAAATATTTTTTAAAAGTACATTCATAAATAAAAGTACATTGTTTGGTTGTATTTTTGATGTTGCATTCCAATTGTTCCTTACATGTCGAGGCATCTTAAAGATGAGAGTTCGGACATTAGTTGGATTAAGTTTCGATTAAATATACCATAAACTTATTGTTAGAATTTCAGATCGATATATACTTATTTCAATATACATTTTACCACATATAAAATCTTTAAAAAACCTAGGTGGGCAAGTGATTGTAGTTGTTGGTCCATAGGAAACACGGATTTACTAATTTTTTTTGTTCGTTCAAGAATATGACTTAATAATTATATATGAAAAATTTCGGAAAAATTCATAATTAAAATGCTACCGACGTGGCCTTGTAAAATCTTTCATAATTAAACCCATAAATATAATACTACACATATCATCAATAAAAGTTGCAATGTCCTATTCGGAATATTACTTTAATATGTAGCGGTATTTAAACCCTTTTAAGTATCTATATATTGCATGTGTAAGATGTCAAATGTTTTCAGTTATTATCAAACTATTCATATTTTATTGACTGTAATTTGTTATTTAAAGCTCTTTCTATATTTACAAGTAATATTATCACTTGTAGGATGTTATTTTCAGTAATTTGAAATTTAATTTCAACTCTTTAAAGTTATATTTTATTCATTTCAATCTGGAATGTAATATAAAGAAATTTGGCATTTTTCCGTATTGCAACAGTATTTTGCCAACAAAAATGAGAACCTGGACCTAGCCGGCATTGAAAGAGTGGAGGTTCAACCCACCATTTCTTTTGAAATGCCTGTTACTACCATTGCTTTCGACAATTGCCCTGATTTGTGTTTATGTCTCATGGACTTCTGCTCTTGACAACTCAGCTCTGTAATTTTGTTATTACCCAAATTTGACACATTGATCATAACTATGTTTTATCTTCTTCCTTTCTTGTTCAAGATAGTGGTCTTGTAATTGGTAGTCTATCTGTATTTGTTTTTTTTTCCTAACATTACAAAAACAGGATAATAGTAAACACCTACAATGGCGGGGAACTACAATCAAATGCCACAATCTACAAGCGAACTGCACTAGAATAACAATAATGAAAACAAGAGACAAACATAAATAACGACAGGAACTCGGGAAAGCCAGACTTGGTACTGGCACTAGCACTAGCAAAAGCCAGTGGTAGGGTTAAACCGGTTTATGAGTACCCAAACCTCACCATCCTCTATCCCGTTTCTCTATAGTATAATAAACATGAGAATAAAACCCAATACAGGTAGACTTCTAATTCAATTACCACTATCTTGGAAAAGAAAAACATATGACAAAACGTAATTTAGAGTGCTCGCTGCTAAACTGCCGGCTAGCTCAAGGAATCTAGTCTGCACTACGGAAGAAAAATCAAACTCATAACTCCCCGAATGGTTTGGTTAAGAGCCGTTATGTATTTTAGTAGACATCGGTAGTATCAGTGAGAGGTCAGTATATATGTAAAATCTTCAGGTCACTGGAACCCAAAGCCAATTTAACGGATTTGTTCAGAATATCTCATCGATATACACTATTACGAAAAGAATGGAAGTTCCGTTCCAGTTTTTCTGGATTATATATCAATTTCCATAAAACCAAGGATGAGAAATGCCCTTTGAGAGTAATGTCATAACTAGATATAATATGTTCATATCTTCTGTAAAACTTCTTAAAAGTATTTAATAATTTATGAAATCTGTAACCTTGTTGTAAAAGTTTTGATGTGAGAGTAAGGTTACGCTAAATAAAATCATCAAGGGTAGAGCAAATGCGAGCAAATCGTACAAGTTGAGAAATATACACCCTGTATGATGGAGCTAGGGGAACGTCGCCGTCAAGAAAGGGGAAATTAGAAATAGTAAAATCAAAATGACCCCTTTTATCTTATTTTACCAGAGTCAATGATGATATCTTCATTATACTATTATAAAGAGAACTGAATGAAGAAGTGGGAGGTTTGATAGTACCGGTACTAACTCCCGCTGTCACGAGTTCCTATCGTTGTTAACACTTCATTTTGTTTTTGATGTAGATTTCTCTGGTACATTGTCGTCCTTAATTGGAATTTTTTTTCTAAATTCATGTAGGGAAGATAACAGGAAACACTTACAATGGCAGAACATTACAATCACATGTCACAATCAACCAGGGAACTGCACAAGAAAAACAATAAAATGACAAATACAAACGGAGATAACGATAGGAACTCGGGATAGCCGGTCTTGGTACCGGCACTGGCAACAGCCAGCGGTAGGGTTAAACCGGTTTATGGGTACCCAAACCTCCCCTTTCTTTATCCCGTTTCCCTATAGTGTGATAAACATACAAATAAGGGGACGACCATTTGATTCCTATTGGGGAGGGGGGGCTGGCAAATTCGGTCGAGCCAGATTATTTATTTCAAAAATTTGCGGGCCAGAATATTTATTTTTTGCCGCGAAAATTTTTATTTTCAATAACATAATAGTATCGTACCAATAAATCTAAGGTCACATTATTTATTTTCTTGGATGTGCAGGCCAGATTATTTATTTCCAACTTTTTCAGGGACAGAATATTTATTTACAAAATNTTTTGCC
>MJUU01021514.1:32031-42870 GCA_002080025.1 Modiolus philippinarum
TAGACAAAACGTAATTTAGAAAGATGGGTCGAGGAGTGCTCGCCGCTAAACTGCCGGCTAGCTCATGGAGCCTAGTCTGCTGGTAAAACACTGTCGCAGTACGGAATAATAATCAAATTCAAAACTTCCCGAAATTTTGTTAAAGAATCATCATGGTTTTCAGTAGACATCGGCAGTATCGGGGAGAGGCCAGTATAATTGTAAAATCTTCAGGTCATTGGATCCCAAAGCTAATTTAACGGAATCATGAAGAATATTTTATGAAAGGATATGGAGTAAATGAAAATGAGACCATAACACTTATGTTAACTCAAACTGCAATAATTTTAATGAGCTGTATGGCCATTTCGGAAATTAATTCCTCATCAGCAGCACTAGAACCCAAACAAAGGAAATCCATATTCAAAAATGTTTAAAATGCATAAAACCAAACGAAATCTGAATAATTAGGACTATCAAATATAGCAAAGGACAAAACTACGATGGAGGGAGTTAATCCTTCGGTTTTAGAATTTACATAAATTTAGATAATATTAACTGAACAAAGTGTACACATGAGATATTATCTCATGTACAAGTACACCATATCTAAGAAAAATAAAGAAGTCTTTTTTTTAATTTTTAAACGAATTATGCTATCTCCGACTTTTGGGGTAAAATCCATCCTAAACGAGTTTCTGTGACGGATGTTGGTCTATATGAAATGGCGAATTCATTCGTTATAGTTCTAGATCTCTTTTGTCTATGTCTATCTCATTTTACCAGTACTCTCCAGAATTTGATTGCATGTTCAACAATACACATGAGATATTGAACCCCCTATCGTCTCTTGTTTGAACTGCAAAAGAGTGGTTTATCTCTTTTGATAAGACAACAATCAATATGAAATAATCACTTCTACTGTCGCATTTATCTGCCGTTGACGTTGCAGGATTGTTGAACTAGATCTACGGTTGTCGTGAATCCGAGGTCAAATAAGGCAGAAGAAAATGCAGGATCTTGTGAGAAGTGTTAAAAAGACAAATAGTATTTAATTTTGCCTCAAAAGAAGTAAATAGATATTTTAAAGTTAATGACATCCAGCCAAATTAAACAATTGCGTGAAGAATGCAGATGTAATATATTTGTGCATTAATATTTTATTAACCTTTGAAAATTATCCACATGTATTACAATGTAATTTGTATTATATTCCAGTTTGAGGCCAGATTTAGATTAAGAAAGTCATCAGCTGATTTGGAAGTAACGCACTGGATTTTAAACAACGGTTATAAATATTTTCATGTCTTCTGTATAAGTTTTGAAACCTTTGACCTCCTTCGTAAAAGAATATGAAAGATCTTATAGATAGCCATAACGGTTAAAAGAAGGATTTTAAAAACCCGATCACGTGATTATTAATTATACAGATACAAAGATGATTTTTAGTGTTGATAAAATAAGACATTGTTGTCAAATATTGTTATGGGAAAATAATAAGATAAAATTAACAATGAAGTGATTTGTTACGAAAACAATGGAAGGTGTCAATATGTCCTCAAGATTACCATTGATAGGGTCAGGGTTTCACGTCGGCGGAGTACGGGCTGATCAAGAGCCATCCTCTAGGAGTTGGGCAAGAATCAGGACGTGTTTAATTGATAATCCAAAGGACGACGAATTTACTAGACGCCAGGAAGTGTGGAGTTATCACAACCGAAATCGAGGTGTTGTTAAATCACTGTTGAAAAAATTACCTAATGTTCCATTCCGGATAAAGCGTAGGAAAATGAAACAACGAGACATCGATATAGAAAGGGATCGGATTCGTGAGACTATCTCACGGCTTCCAAACATATCAAATACGGAATTTATGGGACGTGAATCACTCAGTAGAAATGCTAGACCACGTCCACTTGGGATGTCGAAATACTCTGATTTTAATTACAAATCAAAGGAAAATAAGGCAAGAGATGTACAAGAGAAGTCGGAAATGCCGAAAAGGATAGATAAAAATAATAACGATAATTATAGTGAAGTGTTTACAAAAAGAGAAAATCTTCCTCCGTTAAAGGAACGAATAACAAGGACTAGTCCTGTAAAGGGTAATTCAAAATTGGACGAAAATACGAAAAAGGTGTCGTTCTCAATGAACGATTTAAGCAAAGATATAGATGACAGCCGATGTCAAACAGCTTGTTCAAATTCTAGTAGTGTATCTGAAACTGCAATAGAGAACTACGGTCATACAAGTTATGGTGTAGGAGACATCACTGCCCGCTCGGTTTTAGATGTTTTCGGTAACGATAGTAAAACTGAAACGGGGCCATCTGAAAATTCTAAAAAATCTACAAACTCAACTTTTAAAGTGTCGGATAATCATAAAAACTGGTTTCAAAGGGTAGTAGGAGATAAGGAATTAATTGCTTTCACTGAATATGAAAATTTTGCTCGAACTCCGAGACAATTTGGTGATCGTATATCAGATGAACCTCCTCAAACAGGAAAAATACCACCAGAAAAACAGTATTCAAGATCGGGATGGAATGTATATTCTCAGAATGTTTTTACTAGTTCATTAAACAATTCACAAAATAATAACGGTAAATTATATAGAGGTCAACAAACTACCACGACAAAGGTAGGTGCTAGGTCGCTTGAGGCTAGACTCAATGATCAGAGCTATTTAAAACAAAGCGAGTCAGAAAAATTAAGACGAATGGATAGAGTATATCAGTCTCAGGCACAAACTCAAAATAGGATATCTGAGCGGTTGTCTCAAGCACGATCGCCGGATAGATTTAACCAGAATACTCCGGCTCAAACTCAAACTCCGACACGACTTGCCGATAGACTTGCTTTCAGTCGGTCACCTGAGCGAATGGCTCAGGGCCAAACATATAATAAAAATCTATCACAGAAATCAAATAGGATTCCGACCGCTGAATTCAATGATCTTGGGCAGGTTGATAATCCTACCACCACACCTAGTCCAACTCGATTTCTAGGTGAATATAAACTATCAAAATCACCTGCACCTACGTCACCGGGTAGATATTTTCCAATTTTTCCAACTGATGGATCTCCTATGAGAAAAGTAGGTGGCGGAAACAAAAATAAAGTTCAAAGGGCAAATTCACGAAATCAACCAATAGCTGTACCACTTCAAGAGACAGACACGTATGTAGCATTATGATTTTTCGCGGGGAAAGTAACCGTGTACATGTGAACAATCCTAGTATAGGAAATATGAAATCGACTTAAGTCGCCCTCGTGGTACTGTGGTGCAAATTATTCTGTTTGACTATGAATTGTTGATTCTGTTTCAGTCTTTTAATTTAAGAATAGTGAAAGGATACAGGTTAAATGCACACGTTTAGGAATATACATTGCATTTTATTTATTGAATTCATAGAAAACATCATTATATTTGTTGTCTGCACCCAGTGCATTTGTCACACCTGGGGATCACTATCTGTTATGTTGAAACCGTCTGCCCATCTCTCTGTATAGCTTCAAAGTATAGAAAAATCAGCATATATTTCCGAAACAATTGATATTTTTCAACAATTCAGCATTTATAGCAGATGCACACTATGAAATTTGTGTTTATATTCAATTTTTTTGTCGGATTTCAAAGCTATCCTTGGTTTTTATAATTTTAACTTATATAAATCGTATAACTCCATCGTCCACACCCACAAGTATATAGAATGATATTTTTTTCAAAATAAAATGACATTTTAGTAGGCTGTTATTTCTGGCAAATATCTAGAATATCTTCAATATATTTAATACAGGCGACACATGTACTCCCCGGAGCAGTGATTTTTTTCTTAATTTTTGCATTTAAAACCTTCTGATTGAATACTTCTTTGGATAATTATATCACGATACATTTTTGAGATACAAGCTTTCGAAAATTTGATATACCTCACCTCTCTGGGTTGTTTGTTGATATTATATTAACGAGATCAAAAGGTATTGCATTGGATGAATTTGATCTAATTTTAATTCTACAGGTATGCTAATAATAAGGACAAAAAGATAGGGGTCAGTGCCCAAAACAAATATGATAACAGATACATAAAGGGAAGTGCAAAACTTCTTAAAACATGAAAATACGTTGGAATGAAATAGTTTTGTTTCTTGAATTATTTCCATATTCCGGATCAAGAAAAAAGAGCAGATTTTTTTCTGATCAATTTGTGATATGATCAAATAACCAATAATTATATGGTAAACTGGATTTCTGATTTCTTAAGTCATTAAAGATAAATGATTTGTATGAACATAATGTTGAATTTTTTAAAAATAACCCAAATTTTTTTCCAAAGTATTTCAGGAATGAAATATATTTTCTTGGTAATTTTATGCAAAAATGTCGATTGCGTTCACGTACAAAAAACGGGTTTATAGATCAGATGGCAACTGTTTTCAATGTCTTCCAACACAAACTAGAAATCAATCCAACGATAAATGTTTGAAAGCAAACTTGAAAATTTTAGTCCTTCAAGCATCTATGTAGATGCAATTAATTAAAATCAACCTAATTCATCTGATGGGTTATTTTAGCTTGCTTATCTGAAGAATGCATCCACTTATTTTAACCTCGCAGAGACTGTCATTGCCTGCAGTTAATTGCGATATTCAGAAAATTAACAAAAAAGAAAAGAACAACAAAACAAAACAAAAATAGTCGAAACACTGAGAGGAATTTCCCTTGTTCACACTCATTTGTGTAAAAAAAACGAATTTTCACTACTGATAAGTCTTTCAAGCAAAGGAATGGTACATTATGGTGAATGAAAGGATATGGATTAAATGTACATGAGACAAAGTATCTACATGGTAAAAACAAGTAAAGGAACACCGCTTTTATTGTTGTTCTTCACCTTGAAGTCATCACCATTAACATTTGTTATTATAGAAAAGAACATATCAGAAAGGGAGCAGTCACTGAACTAGACATTTTGTTGTATTATTTTCAATATACATGTATGTGTAAATTTATAATGTTTTTATGTTTAACATAGTCAAAAGTAAGCGTGCAATATTCCCAGATATTGCATTACTATGTATCTCATTAATATGGAGATCTATGTAAAAAAAATGCTTTGAAACTTGAACTCTTGTCATGTTTTTTTTTATTGGCACTTGAAAGAAAACTTTTTGAAGAGTGACCTTATTGTAAACTATAGGGTCTGTAAGTCTCGTTTCATTTTGGAACTTCCAGGACAAAAAATTGTACCCGGAAGTTGCATTTTAAACAAGAGCATATGACGTTTAAAGCGTAAAATTTGAACTTCATAATCCTGCAACGTCATATTTTGGCGGGAAACTTTTTGAAATTGCAATTTCATCGTGATTTCTCGGTGTCATTTGACGAGACTAACAGACCCTTTTTAAAGAAAATATATTCCAATTCAGTTTATACATTGAGACAAGACTGCTGAATGAGTTGCTTACAAAGAAAATAAAAATTTGTAGAATTGGACACCAGCACTTTTGGAAAAGAAACAAAGCTCAAGTCAAATCTGAGTCTTTGAGCAATAATTCATTATCAGAAAATATATGGCAGCAGATACAGATTAAAATAAAACTGTGTCAAATCTTGAGGTATAGATAGATGTATGATTGTGATATGGATGTATATCTTTATACAAGACGAATGCTCCGGAGCTATTATTTTCTGCCTTGAATTCGAAAAAAAAATTTATCTATTTCTTGGACTAGAATTTGAGTAACTGTGGAATAAGTCATTAACAATTGTAATTCTATTCATGTGCAATTTATAAACTTAGCTTGTTCGTGTTGACCAATCTTTTTTGTCAAAATATCTTAGTGCGGAATGACGAAAGTGTTATTTATTATACCGGAAATAAACCATGACTGATAAATTTTAATTTTTCTTTTTTACATACACATAGAATGGTTATGTGAACGTATACTTTTGAATTCATTGTAGTATAAAATCAATTAACGAAGCCAAAAGGTAGAAATGGAAACAAGATAACAAAGATTAACAAATAAACAAAATTGAACAAGAAAAAAAAGCTGCTTGAAACCCTGCAAAAAAAACCCCCAAAAACAAACAAACAAACAAACAAAAAAACACAAAAAAAAACTAGAGGTATCATCAGGTGCAAAGAAGGGCAAGTACATTGGCAAACAAATAGGATTGGTAAGTCTCTTACAATTTTGGAACTTCCGGGTACATAATTTGTACCCGGAAATTGCATTTTTAGCAAAAACATATGACGTTTCAAGCAAAAAATTTCAACATCATATTTAGCGGGACGCGTTATAAATTGCAATTTTATCGAAATTTCTCGGTGTCACATGACGAGACTTACACATCCTATACTGATGCAAAAGTGAGAACAGGGGAATTCTAAAATAAAAAAGACACGGCATTTTAGTCCATGGGCTGGAATAACCCCGTGCATCCCCCACCCCCACTTCTGAACCCCACCCATTTTTTTAAGTCCGCATACACCCCCTCTTCAAAATAAAACATGTTAACACGAGCATAACCTGCGCGCACTTGTGGAATTCGGCCCATTTTTAGACCCACCTACCAAAGTTTTCGTTCAAGTTTTTCTTTCATTTCCTTCAAAATGTTTACAAAGTGTCTTCAAGTTATAAAAACGTGGTATCAAATGATTGCTTATTATATAAGCTTCACAAAGAACCAAAGTTTTTAAGATTTATATGCCAAATACGTTCCATAGCACAATTAAACGTACCCCTACCCCAATGAAAAATGATATCTTCATTGAAATTGCTTAAGTTTGATGGTCTAGAGAACCCGAAGTGCATCTCAATTCCCGATTCTGAACATTGTTTTTAGCTTTTCAATCTATTTTCTTCAATATAAAACAGGTTAAGACAATGTTAACATATTTTAGATGACCAAAATTTTATTTTCAAATATACCAAATACAAGTACCTTTGAATAATTTCGTTTTTTAATAAGTTTTGTCTTTCTTTTGCCTAATATTATTTTTTAGCAAACAAATATCATTTAAAAAAGGTATCAAAAGGTTTTTCAGATTCAGCAAAAACTTAAACAACATGACAAAAACAAACCAAAAAATAAACAAGAATGACACAAAACTAAAGCAGTAGCCTGTAGTGTTGTGAACACACAAAAGGTGGACTTATAATCACGTTCTCAGGCAGGGCAAATGAGGTAAAAGGGATAACAGGAAATTTGACAATGGCTGCCAAATTATAATTTCATGCTACAATATGCCAGGGAACTACACAGGAAAAACACAAATAAGACAAACTTAAACAACGATAGGATATTGGACAGTGGTAGGGTGAAGCCTGTTTATGGATACCAAAACCTCCCATTTCTCTGTCCTGTTTCCCTATAGTATGATAAACATACGAATAAAACCCAATAGAAGTAGACTATTAACTCCATGAACGACGACATAAACTGACGATAAAAAAAATGAAAATTTGGTTGAGAGGTGCTCGCTGCTAATCTTCCGGATAGCTCAAGGAGCCTAGTCTGTTTGTAAACACTGTCGCACTTCGGAAAAAAAATCAAACTCTGGTAAAGCATTATTATATTTCAGTAGACATTGCCAGTATCATTGAGAGGTCAATATGAGTGTAAAATTTAACGGATTCAAGCAGAATATCATGTCGATCTCCTACACGCAATACCAAATAGAAAAGTTGGTTACATTATAGTCGATAGAAAAAAGAAGGGAAACGGGGAATGTGTCAAAGAGACAGCGACCCCATGGGGAGTAATAACAACTCAAAGCCACCATAAGATCTTCAATGAACGGTGAGGAAACCCTACACCCAACGGCAGGTCGGAGTCGGGATATTTATCATTCCTGAAAAAACTCTAGATCTACTGAAAAATGTCTGTTTTTAATCATGGATTAAAACATGTATGATCTCATCCGCGAAGTGCACAAGTCAGACTGCCCAGGAAAAGTACCGTTCATAAGTGTTGTTTGTCAGTTCGGTAATAAACTATGGATCTACTCAAAATGTCTGCTCTTATTTCATGCCATACTAAAATTAGTGCACATAATGTAGTATAGAATAACAAAATACCGATGTTACTGTGAATTTAGTATTTTTATATGGTCATTTCGACAACTTACGTCTCCTCTGTAAATACTCAAAATTGTCCTCGATATCTATAAACATGGGAAATCATAACCAACTTCAAAAGACTGTAGCTCTAGAAGTGATAAGCAACAAACACTGGGGAAAAAGTGCGTATCGAGAATTTCCTTATTTACGTGAATGGCTTTTAATTTCTATATATGCGACTCGATTAAGTGCCTTATTGGCGTAAATGTGCATCTTTTTAGTCAATTTGTTATTGACGCCAATAAGGCATTTGATCGAGTCGCATCTATAGAACTTAAATCCCATTCATGTAAATAAGGAAATTCTCGATACGCACTTCGACCCTAGTGACAAAGACACCCGGGGTTGCACAAAAGACAAATGCTCATGCAGGAATGGTAGTTTTTGTCTTACACCATGTTATATGTATTTCAATGTGGTAAACCCAATATAGGGCAGAATATAGGCAGACTACTAACTACAAGACCACTATCTTGAAAAAAGGAAAGACAGACAGAACGTAATTTGGAAAGAGGGGAAAGGAGTGCTCGCCGCTAATCTATCGGCTAGCTAAAGGGACCTAGTCTACTGGTCAAACACTGTCGAACTACAGAAGAAAAAAATTCAAACAAAGAATTTTCTTAAGAGATGGTAGAAAACCATCGTAAATTAGTAGATATCGGCAGTATCAGTGCGAGGCCAGTATATGTGCAAAATCTTCAGGTAATTGGAACCTTAAGCCAATCTAATAGATTCATTCAGAATATCCTGCCGATATACACTGTTACGTAGAGAATGTGAGTCATGTTCAAGTTTTTCGGAATTTTTCTGCCACATTTTACAACATTTCCGTGCAATTAAAATTATCAATGCTTAATGAACTAGTTTGCCATACATCGTTCTTCCAAAGCTTGGTAAATTTGCTGAATATAAGTCGTTTCAGAGACGAACAAAATAGGCTTTCCTATGTGGACAAATGATAGAGAATGTTTCGCGTTTCAAGGTATGATTTTTATCCTATCAGAACAAATACTCCCACTATGTTAAACACCTATCGTCAGGATACAATAATTACTGGACAGATACAGATGATTGAAAAAATACTCCCACTATGTTAGACACCTATCGTCAGGATACAATAATTACTGGACAGATTCGTTCTTTGTTTTACAGATGATTGAAAAAATGTCTTTTCGATAGCAGAACCAATGCTTAATTATAATCCATGCTTACGTCTGTTGTTAGATTAGAACGCTCTTTGATAATGATATGGAAAGTTTGAATTTGTTTGCTTCAGTAGTTCCAAAGGAGATTATCAAATATGTTTATCCCATAGGAACCAATGCCAAAGTGTTTCGAGCTGGTTGCTATGTTTTTTTCTTGAATAAGAATGAAATAAGCAATCTTCTAAAAGAATAATAGGATCTTGCATAAGGTCAGATTAAAGATCGGGCTTTCTTATTTTTGAGACACAGCAGTTCCTATTTTTAGCGGTGTGAGATTTCCTTGTCCTACACTAGTGTAAAAGAAAAAAATCACGTGCTGTTTACCGGCAAATATTGTGTTTGCACATTTAGGGTCTGTAGTCTACATCTGCCCTCATAAGTGACCATAAGTGGATTTAATCTACGTATTGTAAAATTGTTATATCATTTAAAGTAAAATTATCAATGAGAATACACGAAAAGTCGTCTTTTAAAATATGGCGCGCTCGGGTATACATTCCTGATTTTATGACGTTACAAAAAGGGACATAACTCCTTGTGTAAACAGACGAAAAAGGGGCGATATTTTTGTGTGGATTTTAGTAAATTTCAGGGTGCATATAGTGAGAAATAAAATCAAACACCAGTGAAAGTGCGAGACAAGAGAATCTCAGACACCCTCGGGTAAGATTTCAATCATCTCGGACTCAGCAAGCTTCGTCCGAGACTGGAAATCTTACCCTTGGGTGTCTGAGATTCTCCTGTCTCGCACTTCCCCTGGTGTTAGATTCTTAATATCTTTCACAAGTGTAAGAAATTTCGTCTTTTCTCGAGTGGAGCGTAGCGGAACGAGAGGAAAAGACGTAGAATTTCTTACACGAGTGAAAGATATCCCGATCTTTCATTTTGACCGAATGCAAGTTCCTATTTCTTCCGTAAAACATGGATAGAAATATCTTGAAACTTATACCGTGTGAACAACGTTGTCGCCATTTGAGTGTTCCTCACATTATGACGTCAGGTGTTTTATGACGTTTAGTCATGGTTACGATTGTTGTATCACAAAAATCAACACGTCTGGTTGGTCATTTACCGGTGTGAGATGAGGTCGCGTGCATCGATCTCACATGGGTCATCTCCCACTGTAAACCACCAGTTACGGAAGAATCTTCCAACATCATGAAAGAAAATCTGGTTTAATTTAGGATATCATAAAAAAAATCATTTGGTTTGCCATGTTAAATTATGTTCCGTGTGGGGGTCTATTGTTGTTGTCAGATCAAATCAAAATTGGACATGTTTGTTAGCTATTACTTATACAATAACTAATCCGAGATTCTGATTATCGCAAAATATTCAACGAATGATCGAACAACACAGTAATTCACGAATGCGCGCAGCGCATGAGTGAATTACAGTGTTTTTCGATCATGAGTTGAATATTTTCGATAATCAGAATCTGGGATTAGTTATTGTTTTTATTATATAGACCACTTCTTGTATATTTAATGGTTTAATTTAAGATTTTTTCGTGAACTACGTTTTC
>MJUU01021514.1:62003-86964 GCA_002080025.1 Modiolus philippinarum
AAAAAAAATCCTATGAAAAATAAAAATTTTAGGTAATCTGCAAATTTGCAATTTGGGCCCCTTTTATCTCCTGAACGGTACATGCCACATAAAATACACTGACATACTACTGATAGATAATTTAATTAAGAACATAACAAAAGAAAACCCATCAAAATCTAATAAATAATAAATATTCTATAGCCAAATATGTGAAAACACCAAATTTTGCCCCTTTTGGCCCTTTTTTAAAAACGGGAGGGGCAAAAATGTCCAAAACCCACCCAGCCTTCCTTTTGTGCCAAGGAACACTGTGGTAAAATTTCATAAGGATTGGTCTACTGGGACTTAAGTTATTGACCAAAAACAAAACTGTCTACAGACGATGACGCCAAATGACAACGACGACGACAGCGCCAGACCATTATACGACCTCAAATTTTTTTGCGGTCGTATAAAAATGGAAGGTATTAACTTCAATTTTTTAAGGAGGTTATTAAAAAATCCTTCATGGTAAATAAATGTTTTTACAAATACATGTAATATAACTATTAAAAAGACACAAAAAGACCACTTCAGCATATTTAATAGATTATCATCCAAGGGCTTCACCAGCAGCAGGATTTTATTTTTTAATTTTTTTAAAATTTGTGGGGAAAAGTTTTAGCCTACAAAGATTATCATAACTTATCATCATTACTGATTGATAAAAAACACATCTTTTTATTCTTATTTCAACATTTGGTCTTTTTAAAAGTAGCAAAATCTCTCTGGCTTAATTTTCATTTTTATCAGAAATGACATCAAAGGTATAAATTTTTGTGAATACTAGTTCAGATACTTTAAATTTCAGTAAGTTATTATAATTTTTTTCTCCTGCCTTGACATGAAAAATAAAAAAATCCTGTTGTAATTATTTGTCTTTGTTATCTGATATTTTCTGCTGTCAGGAGTGAAATATCCAGGTAAATCCTGCAATTTGATTGGTTAGCTTGACAGCCGATATGAGACTGTATCCCCATGGTAGCAAAAATCACAATTTTTAAACACCTTTAAAATGGAAAAATTGTAGCTTTTCTAGCAGAATATAATAGTTCTTCGGGCTTCACAAGGAAAACAGGTTTATATGCCCGGTCTGTGTCCTATATCTCCTTTCCCTGACAGCTCAGGGAATATAAAGCAAAGAAAGGGAATGTGAAGTTGAATCCCCTGTGAAGATTCCCGAATAACTATTATTATTATATAGTTGTTTTGGTTTTACACTATATATAAGAGGTGAATAAATAAACTTATTCACCTGCAGGAAAGATATTCACTCATTGATATCATAATGCATTGAACTATACAGTGAACTTCGATGACTTGA
This sequence comes from Modiolus philippinarum, assembly GCA_002080025.1. NCBI lineage: Eukaryota > Metazoa > Mollusca > Bivalvia > Mytilida > Modiolidae > Modiolus > Modiolus philippinarum. The sequence continues at coordinate 63,349 of MJUU01021514.1, forward strand.
ACACCCAAGAACAACGAAAACAGTGCAAGTAAAAGGGGTGTTCGAGATATTGAGGCCAAACTTTGTGTAAACTTGAGCAAAGGGACCACAAAAATGATTCAAGGCATCTATGGTGTTCGAGTTATTGCAGTTCGAGCAATCAAAGTTCTACTGTATAATAAAACAATGATGGTCTTTTGTATCAGTGAATACGCTTTTACTGACCTGGAAACAGATATTCACCTTAACTGATGTTCTCGGTTATTGGTTTGCAGGTCAATTAAAAAGCGTATTCACCTCTGCAAAAGGCCATAATTGTATAGTATTCTATACTGATATGCACTGAAATTTAAAATATTTAAAGAGCAGGCAAAAGGCTATCAATGTGGCCCAATTTCCATAGGGCAGTTAGAGGAAATAATCTACTTCATGTATTATGTTGAACTGGTCTATTACAATGCTCATGTAAAAATGTAATACTGTATACATAGCACTATATAATAAATAGAATCTCATATAAACAAAAGGTACTCTGTTCTTACAAGGAACACTAAAGGTTTTATATTACACACAACAAAAATGTAATATATTGTGGAACACATAAATTATAGATATCTTCCAAAAGTTCAGTGACTTGAACATAACTTGCAAACTTACAAAAATGGAGTTTACACAAAGAGTGAGTAGATCATACCAGAAGCATATTGGAAGACTAAATAGGTTTTCTAGAAAAAATACAAACTTGTCGTTTTCATCTTTCTTTCATTTGATATCCAGTGTAATCTTTTTGCAGGAATGTCAGCTTATTTTCACAGTGACTCTGTAAGTTATTCGCTTTCTTAAAATGTGAATACCGGTAATAAGGCAAATTAAACTTTATATGTAGATTTTCATCCGACCTTGTGCAAAAATATGGGGCGGTAGGGTGGAATTTATTTTATATAAAATATACTTTATTGAAGATCTTGTAAGTTGTTCCGTTTGGGAGTAACCTGTCCGATAAACGATAATGTAGCTCATTCCCTGGTGTATTCTCATCTAAAGCACCTGATACAAGGTCACTTAAGGTGTCAAATTTGTGTTCAAGTTGTTGAACTTCGAAGCAAACTAGTTTTACTTTTCAGTTAGACCTGCAACAACTCCCCCTAGTGCGAAAACCGTTTTGTCAACTTCCAGAAATGGCAACGCATATGTAAATGGAAACGTATATCAGGTACAGACAAATACCGGAATTTAGATGCAGCGGATTTTTGAAAAATAAATGATTCTCGAGGGGGCCGATTTTCTAGGGGTGGGCGGGGATGACAAAATCTACCAATTAATTATAATTGGCCTAAGGAACTTTTCAAACAAAACAATATTGTGACCCTATACCTATTCCTATACATTTTGTATATACTGATAATTTGGTCACATGCATACTATTTTAAAGACAGTTATTCTCCTTTCTCTCTGCTCGCCTACAAATCTGTCATACATTTGGTACATCATACATTTTTCAATTGCTTTTTGTAGAAAATCAAGTGCTATTACCTCCCTTAGCAACCCATGTGTATAAAAATATATTTCCCAAAATTTTGCAAGAAAAAAAATATGCTGCTTTTAGCAGATTTATAAAATGAGAAACACAAAAATACAATATCAAAAACAAGTACATATCCAAATATTTCTCCAAAATTAGGTGTAAAAAGTACAATTAATTGCTCATTTGGAATACATGTATACATACAATGCAGGTAATCTCTAACAAACGTATCTCCTAACGTATTAAATTCCTTACTGGCGTAGCAAATCTTTAAATGGTGACACATTTTTTTTAGCAGATACTGCACCCCCAGAAATAAAATCACAAAAAAAAATATGTTTTCAAACCACTTAATTTCCCTCTTTTTTATGGAAAATTTGTAGCCAAGGTGATGCCTAAATTAAATATTTATGCCTCAAATGTAAAATGATGGCATTTAAATGTTAAAATGTTAATCCAATTCAATTTCTTGCAATATACCTGAAACTTAAATTTTTTTCTCAGATAAAAATCTATATATAGTCTACAAGTGCAATTCAACATGTACTCTCATATAAAGAGTAAATTCTGGGCGAGAGGGAAACATATGTTGCCTTCTTTTAATTTTGTTTTAACAGAGATTTAAAAATAAATATATCACAATTTTAAGTCATTTAAATACTGCATTTTGTTGTGTAGAAACTCAGTCACTTCCCATGCCGATACTTGGTAACTTTTCTCTACTTTCTTCCACATATCTTTCTCTATAGCAACATCCTCCTAAAAATATAAATCAGTGTTTGATTCAAAAAGTTAACTCATTGACCCCATTTGGAATCTGATAATTCTGAGAAAAACAAATCAATTTTTTGACTGAAAAAATGGTGATGGTATTTTAACTTCCAGAAAGATTAACTCCCCATAAATTTTCAATTTCTAAAATGCACAACTTACATCAAATAATATTTTCTTCAATAAATTCTCTCTTTTCATGTATCTCTAATCCAAAACAAGTTTGTATTTTGCTATGGAAAATTCCATTATATTTATAGATAAGTTAAGCTCATTAAATTTGCTTAAAATTTCTGCGAATTTTTTTCATATCCAGGAAATTAGTAGCACTATTTGACATCTAGCAATGAATTCCATTCAAACCAGTGCTAGGGGGCCATCTTGAACTTACTATGAGGTAAGAGTAAGCTCATTGTTGAAGGCCTCATGTTGACTTCAAGATAAGGAACAACAATAAAAAGCATTGTTCCATTTGTTTTATGTGCATTTACTCCACATTTCTTCATGGAAATTGGCAAATTACATAACTGTACATTTTTAGGTTCATGATATTTCATATCAAGTTGAATTTCTAGTTCATTTCCCTTTATTTGTTGGGTGCTCCAATAAAATAGAAACTTACCTCATCAGCTGTAAGGGGTTCTGATAAACTTAAATTAGCGAGATCAATGGACAAAAATACAGGGTCAATATCTAGGACTGCTTGGTGTAAATCTTTAGCTATCTTCTCCAGTTTCGTTACATGCTGACTGTAATGTTCAAATGTGCTGGGCTGCAATGAGAAAACAATGTAAAGAAATATACTTTTATTGATACAGATGTACATTATCAGTGATTGTGATCTCATGTTATCCCCCCTCTCCATTTGAAATTTTAATATATAATCAAAATAAATTGTTAAATTAACAAGAGTTTTGCACAAAACAAGACTAACACACCTCACAAAGTCGACAATGGTAAAAAGATTAAGTGCATATGTAAATAGTGATAGAACACCGAATTAATTGAAACACAATATGCACTTGTATGTATAAATAAATGTTTACCTAATACAGCTTTACTTCACAGGATCTACCCATTGAATATTGTCCAAATCAAAAAAAAATTGTCAATGCCATGAAAATTCATTTTTTCAGCATGTAATTGAAATCTCCCGCCATTCTTGTAGCATGTTTTTGTAATTTTCGTCTGCTGTAGATGTTTCCTACTATCCATCTAATTACATTCAACATCGTATTAAAGTAAGTGAAATTCAAAGACAAGTGTGCAACAACTCAATTTTGGGATATTTTTTTCTTGTAAAATAAATCCCTCATGAATATCATTTGGTTCATGTTCTTTAATTTCTGTCCTGTTTTCTATTTTCATATTTTCTGACTAGTGATTGATATATATATACATTTTTACTCCCAGGAGAGAAGATTGTTCTTGGTCTGTGATTGGTTGAAATTCAATAATATGTCAAATATTTTCCCCATCTTCCTACTTCACAATTGTGACGACATGAAAAAAGTGACCATGTCTGTTTACATTATTTTCAACAAAGCACTTATTTCAGATCACCAGAAAAGAGGGTGTCATGTCTATGTCAATTATCGGCTTAAAAATCATTTGAAAAACTTCTTTCACAACTGCATCTCTAGTTGAGAAATATGTAACTTACTTGATGTAGTTGTAAAATGTATGTATACATGTATATACAATTAATCTAAGCCTGTGTTAACTCAACACCTGTCCAAACTGGGTTCTGTTTAGACAGGTTTCACTGTATTAGTGAAATAAAGGAAAATGTGTCCATGGGACATGGATGCCCCCGTCATACAGATATATCAGCAAACAGGAAGAAGATGAGCGACAGACTTGAAAAGGGGAGACACGGTACAACTCATCATACCAAGAATCAGACCAAATATCAAATTATTCCTGCATACACAAGCTGAGAAATCTTTGACGAAAATTTCGGACGTACGTACGTATGGACGGATGTACGGACAGACAAGGGTAAAACTTAATGCCCCCATCGCCTAACAGTGGGGGCATAAAAATAATACCCACCATGACTACAGGTGCAACATCCTTCTTTTTCCGACTTTTCTTATTGAAAGACGACTTTAATGGTTTTAATATTCTATGACACACACCAGTTAAAATGACAACATGTGACAGAGTCTGAAAGAGAAGAGAAACTCTATAACATTTTCAAAATCACATTGAAATATTCACAACAAATGAACAAAAAATTTGAGTCAATGCTTCAAGCAATACAGGACGTTGGCATCAAATGAATCTCAAAATGTATACAACAATTGTTTCTGTAATAAAAACAAGTAATTTTATTGCACAGTGAGCTGCTGCTAGGCCATCAATGGAAATGTATATCTATCTGTGGTTACATAAATGTAGTAGTGAAACAATTCTTACAAGTATAACTATTTACACTTTGTTCCGCCATTGCTTTATATTTCACACAGATTCCTGCTATTCCTACGTCACAGAAGTAAAATATGATGTCTTAATTAAAAACTTGATTGTTCTGTGACGTCTAAAGGTTAATCGGAGACAAAATGGCCGATGTGAATTCATGTATTAGGTCAATACACAATTATGTTGGAATTGTTTTCTGTTTAACTGGCTAAAAATTTACATTATTTACACAGTCAAGTGGTACCTTATCTAATAAACTAAAATATATATTCCATCATGAAATAGAAACTGTATCAACGTATTATGTAGCGCATTATATTTTTTGTATATTTACATGTATATCAAAAGACAAATTTGCTGCTTTAAAGATGGCCATTTCCTGTAACTCAGAAACCTGCCTTAAAAATGCGATCATGATGTACCCTTAAATAAACATGTGGTTTTGTACATGTATATCAGTGCTTGTTAAAATACATTTAGTCTCTCACCTCTGCTAAAAACACCAGGTTTTCTAATACATTTGGATTTACAAATTTTCTATCATTATTTGTCTGCAATAAGCTACATCTATGTTTGGATAACAATCCTGTATAAATAAGAAAGAAATTAATAAAGTATTAATTAATTTCTTGCTAAATTAATATATGAAAATATATGTGCATACCTGCCAACTTTTAAAAATACTTGTGAGGGTTCTGAAATGCAAGACAACTGTAGTAATACCATTAAACCTATGAAAGCGACTTAAAACCCACTATCCTGTTGTTTTTAGCATCTTACTGACATTATAATCATCATGCAATAATCAAATGGATGTTTTGTTAAGCAAGGAAGATTTAATTGGTCTCTGAAAATTTTGAATTCAATGCTGTCATGGAGAACCTGCACAAACAGGATAATTGGCAGGTATGCATGTGAATTACTGGCTAATGTATCAAAATCTTTCCTCTGTTGAAATTTAATTTACAAACTTGAAGTGTCAATCAAATAACAATTAAATTAGTTAAAGTTTAGACATAAAAAATGCATTAAACTACAATTTCATTTAAACCATTCTAGTTTTGATTGAATTCTTTGTAATTAAAAAATTTCAGCTGCCCATGAGGTATTCAAAAGATTAAGTTTGAAACTGAACAGAAACAAGATTGCTACGCGCAATGGCAGCAAAATATGATCAACTACATACAGATGACAACAATCATACAAAATTTCAGCAAAATTGGTAGAGTGGTTTCAGAGAAGTTGTGTGTTCCCATGTTCCCATGTTGTAGTATGCATTTAGTCGATAAAGTTCAATAACTCAAGTTAAATTTGTCAAATCAAAATGGCTGCAAGATATGATCAACTATATATGGTGGCAAACAAACAAAATTCAAGCAAAGGACATGTGTCAACAAAGTCTTCCTTTGTTGTAGTATGCATTAAGACGATAAAGTCCCATAACTCCCGTAAAATTTGTCGAATTAGAATGGCATCACAATATATGGTAGCAAATCTTCAAACAAAATTTCAACATAATCCCTTCAGTGCTTTCCAAGGAGTTGCGCCCACAAAGTGTTCCTAGGCTGTAGCATACATTAAGTCGATAAAGTCCCATAACTCCAGTAAAATTTGTCAAATCCAAATGGCGGCATGATATGATCAACTAGAGTTGGTGACAAAAAATCACACAAAATATCAGCAAACTCTGTCCAGTGGTGTAAGAGGAGTTGCGCCCACAAAAAACGTGACACACGGACGCAGATCATTACATTGTCCCTACGTAGCGTTGCATTCGGGGACAATAACATGTTAGAAAGTTGACCAATTTATACTATAAATGCATGTTTATACTTCAGCTTTCCAATAAAGCAAAGTATACTTAAACAAATATCACAGTCTTACCTTCTAACAAATCTGGAACACAGGATTTCAATTTTTCTTCTTGTTCATCATCTTGGTTTTCTATCAATACAAAAACATCAAGATAAAATGCTGGTGTTCAATATAACAGTGCTTATACTCTTATTCCCTCCTTACATGCATGTAATCCTACATATGTGTTATAGTCTCATATTCATTTACTCCATATCCTTTCGTAAAATATGTAAGTCTACTGAACTTGTAAACGTTAAGAATGAAACAAGAGCTACTCCCTCAGCATCAAGGTGTCAACGTGGGACGACATAAAATCTAGCATGTACAATGGCAACTATCGTCTAATACAAAAATGAAAGGATGGTCACTACTCAAGTTCATTATATCAAGGATTTAAAATTATTATTCTTATTTATTAGAATATGGATCATACATCCTTTTAAGCCAAAAATACTTATAGGTCTGTGTTGTAGTTTTTGAGATTTAAACGTCTGAAATTTTGGCGGGAAACAGAACTTCTCTAGACTTTTCATTCACTTTGCATTAAAGAAATCAACCATTGACATTCGATGAAGGTATATCAAGAATTTCATCAAATTTTGTCAGAAGTCTATTGAAGATGTATACTATCATATTTTGAAAAGGAAAGTGGAGGTCAGTGTGCAAAATTTTCTAATGCATAATAATGTATAAAACAAGAGAATTCCAAAAGTCAGAGACAGTTTCAAAAACCTGAGGAGTTACCATCCTTAAGTGGTCTTTTCATCTTCCCTGAAGAGACATATCTTGAGGAAGTTGCCCTCCCCATTACTACAATTGACAGCAGTTTCTATATTTCATTGTTTCCTCATTGACATTAAGAGATTATGTCACTGTTTTTTTCTTTGGAATTACATGTATATAAACATAAAAGGATGTATTCATCTACATGTGTATGATATCTGCATATTATGCTCAATGTACCTCCTAAAATACAATGACAAAACATAAATCACTAATCCATTTGAGATGATGAACAGATGCAGGTGTATTCTATTGTCATAATCTATTATAAATACATATTTTATATTTTTTCTGTTGAGGTATATAAAAATATATGCCATTAAATTTTTAACATGAATAACTAAAATAAAAACAAAATTAGATGAATATAGTAACACTGTTTCAATGGCAAAAATCCATGGAACTATGATAAAATTCCACAGTTAACGATCCAGTGAGTTTTATTTATGCATCAATATAGATCCTGTACAAGTCACAAGACAAGTAAGGTTTGTGCTGATGCATTATGAATTCAAATTGAATATACTTGTTTCAGCCAATTTTAGGGATCTTTTCTGCTGTCTGTCTTTTAACCAATTGCAAAATATTATGTAAAGAGCACAATGGGGATAGGGTCTGCAAGTCTGTGATGTGATACAGAGTTTCACAATAAAAATTTCAATTCAGAAATGTTTCCTGTCAAAATACGATGTTTTGGAATTATGTAATTAAAATTTTTGTTTGAAATGTCAAAATGTTAAAAAATTTCAAACCAAAATGCAAATTCCAGGTATATACTGTATTTTCAGAGAATCTTCAAAATTGGGCGAGACTAACAGTTCCTATAAGGGTAGAAAATTTAGGTCGTGGAAATCTCTATGTGTTGCCAAACAAAAAAAATTTTTTTTTTCTAAATTCTTAAGTATATGACGACTAAAAAATAATTGGAGTCCATTTCTGAAAATACATTGTATTAAATTCAAACCCCTCTTTGCAGGAATTACTACTGTACCAACCTAATCCTTCCTCGTGAAGTCTGTATATATACACTACTGTATCCGTCATCTGTGAGAATATCTGACAATGGCCATCATTTAAATAACTAGATAATTTGGTTGGGTAAGGACCCTGTGTAGGATACTGAAAAAGAAATTTTTTGTTTTAAGTCTGTTAAAAAAATATACAGTTATATATGAAAGTAAAGCGCTGTCTAAAATTTTCTCTTCTACTTTGCCTACATGTAGAAGGAATGCCTAAAATTCTAAATACATTGAAGATCTTATCAGTACATTGTAGTTCAGATTAGATTACAAAAGGATTTTTTCAACCCTTTCAACTATATATTATCAGGCTCCTTTTGTAAAATTTCCCCGTTTTCTATTGTACTGCAACTTTAGCATACAAACTAGAATATTACTTCTTGAAAATGTCAAAACTGAATGTTTTACAAAGCAATTATCTATTATAAACAGTGTTGAAACATAATAACATGTACATGTATGTATTGATGAATGCTCTATGGAAAAAATGTGTCTCCTGTAATATATATTAGCTGTTTTTGGATGTGAACATTTAGAAATCAGCAAAAATCATAATTTCAAGTACAAGCATCTCATAGAACCTGACCTACAGTTTAAGAAGTGAGGATTAAAAAAATAACAGAACCTTGGAAAAAAAACTACGGGTTATGGATGGCAACCACTTTGTTATAGTAGGCAAATAATAATGAATATTAACATGTAAGCTTAAAACTAAATAGCAAGTCTTCTATGGAAGACATGTGTCGCCTGTGTAATAACACAAAAATATATGAAGTTCCCTCAAACAGCAAGTGGCATGCAAGTGATTCCAAACCCTCTTACACATTATAGGTCCCCATACTGATACTCCATGCCAAATTGCAGAAGACTCGAAAAATATTCTAAGTTCAGTCAAACAGGAAGTGGGCATGCCAGAGATACAAAATTCTATTACACGGTATAGGTCCCCATACTGATGCTCCATGGTAAATTACAAAAGGCTGGGATATGTGGTTCCTGAGGGCTATTCCATTTAAAATTCCCACCGGAGGGTGAAACACCAGTGAATTCTTTTCTGTTGGTGGGGGGGGTAAATTTCTATTGTATCCTTATAGTTTAATTATACAATGTATATCTAATTTTTTTTCTCTTGGTGGGGGTATAAAATAAGTGGCTTTCCACCCCCTGGTGGGAATTTTTACTGGAATAGCCCTGAGTAAAATGTGACAGATATTTTTTGTGACACCAATCGGCAAAAATATTCTAAGTTCTGTCAAACGGGAAGTGGGCATCCAAGAGATCCCAAACTTTATTACACGATATACATGTAGGTCCCCATACTGATACTCCACACTGAATTGCAGAAGGCTTGGATATGTGGTTCCTGAGAAAAACGTGACAGAAATTTTCAAGATGCAAAAAATATTCTAAGTTTCGTCAAACAGGGAGTGGGCATGTGAGAGATCCCAAACTCTTTTACACCATAGAGGTCCTGATACTGACACTCCATGCCAAATTGCAGAAAGCTCAGATAGATGGTTCCTGAGAAAAATGTGATAGAAATTTTTGTGACGCCGCCGCCGCCGCCGCAAGACAACGGATAGTGATCCCTACATGTCGCCACTGCGTAAACGCAAGCGACACCACAATGTATGAACATGTTAAATTCAACTATAAGTAAATGAACTCAAGTCAACATTTATCAAATAACATTAGACTTGCTGTAAAGAACCACAAACCAATGTTAACTTGGTTAGTCATTTGCACATATTCTGTAAAATGCAATTTGGAGTTAACATATGTGTTATAGAGTTATTGCAGTTGGAGTTAACATATGTGTTATGGTCTCATGTTCATTTACTCCATATCCTTTCCTAAAATACTTAATAAAGGGGTTTGTCTTTTATTGCAGTGTGGAGATGGTAAAACAATTCCCCGTAGTAGAGATGTATGCTCTTTATTTTTCTTAGATATGGTGTACTCATACATGAGATTATATCTTATGTGTACAATTTCTATTATCTAAATTTATGAAAATTCTAACACCTAAGGATTAACTCTATCCATAGTAGTTTTATCCTTACCTATATTTGATTTTACTGATTATTCGGATTTCATTTGGTTTTATGCATTTTAAACACCTTTTCAAATTATGGATTTCCTTTGTTTGGGTTCTAGTGTTGCTGATGAGGAATTAATTTCCAAAATGGCCATACAGCTCATTAAAATTATTGCAGTTGGAGTTAACATATGTGTTACGGTCTCATGTTCATTTACTCCATATCCTTTGGTAAAAAAAAAATAAATCATAAGTAATATTGATTTTGAAATCCTTACCTTATATGGTTTTTTATATTCCTGAATATTACTTATATGCTCTTTGAACTGTTTGATTAAATCATCTAACACTTCGTTCATAGGTCGAACATTTTCATGATCGATTCCATTTTTATTGTTCGTATGACTAACACATTCTTGTCCTAATATCACACTTGCTCCTAATATCCGTAACGATAAATCTCTCACTTGAATCCAAGCTTTCTGTAACAAAATCAATGGAATTATTACACGAGCACTCCTAACTTGTATCAGTAATTCCAGCTGTAAAGTATCCTAGATCATCCATATTTTGAGAAAATTTTTACTGTATTTAAAACAAATGACAGAAACTTTACCTATGTGAATAGCTCCTCTATCTATATGCAAGAAATTAATATGGTTGCAGTAATAAACATATTTGCCCTTTATAAATATGACATAAGCACACATTTTGTTATCATTTTATCTGTGTGATCATTTTCTCTATCTTATCCACTATTTTTCACGATTGCACTGTTTTGACGAGGACCAATATCAACTGTGTGCTTTAAGGCACTTACATGTATATTATGTATTGAAAGCTTCTTTATAACACTGATCGTCCAATTTGGACACATCCATGTTTTATTTCAGGGTTTATGAATAATCTGTATATTCACAATCTGAATCTGTATGCATATTTTTACTTGAAAATCCACAAAAAATACAGAAAATCTGTAGTGGTAAACACCTCTGAATGAGGTGTTCTGCAAGAAAGGCTTGTGCCATCAGTGAAAATCTATGACTAGAAACAGATGCCAGACGAGTGATCCTTATTACTTTAAGTCAACTATTCCTAAAATTACAAGTTTGTCTAAAGAGCTCACAGTACAAATTGCACTCTCTTGAAATATTCTTTAATATGCATACTTGATTACTCTTTATTCAGGGGCCGACTCCGACCTGCCGTTGGGTGTGGGGTTTTCTCACCGTTCATTGAAGATCTTATGGTGGCTTTGAGTTGTTATTACTTCCCTTTGGGTCATTGTCTCTTTCACACATTACCCGTTTCCCTTCTTTTTTACTATAGCATTTACTATTTTTTTTAAAATCGGCATTATGTCCTTTCAAAACTCATATAAACTTAAGAAAATATGTTTAATCAACTTAATGCACAAAATATATTCCCACTTTTACAATATACATTGTATATATATGTACTAACCTCTTCTTTAAAAGAATATTCTTCTGATTCTGTTACATTACATCTGTGAATATACATATTATTAGATTTGTACAATCATAACGGTTTTTGTAGATGTATATTTCTTTGTTTACATTGATGCACTGATCGACAAAATAGGCGCTGCATATTTTTTGACACTATTTTTTTTTTGTATTCGGGCAGTAGCAAATATCGAAAATATTTGCCTTGTGAGATAAAAAAAAAACTTGTACAAATTTCGAATAAAACAGTATAGATCAACTGTATTAGTATTACAGAATTTCCCAATAGCAGTATATGGCAAGCTCACAAGATAATTTCATTTGTTCTCTGTGTATTCTCTGTACTTCTTTTGACACAATAAAATACATACATGTACATGTATATTATCCTACAGTTGTGGTTGAAAGTTGCTATTTTTTTTACAGGTTTTGGTACCCATAAACAAGTTAACCCTACCACTAGCTCTTCCTAGTGCTGGTACCAAGTCCCCGAGTTTCTATTGTTGTCTTCATTTGTCTTTTGTCTTTTAAATGGGTGTTTTTCTTGTGCCGTTCCCCATTGGATAGTGGCATGTGATTGTAATTTTTGACAATTGCAGGTGTTTCCTGTTATCTTCTTTTGATTAATTAATCTCAATATAATGATATTCCACTGTTATTACCCCTTGATGACATTTTTTTTTAATAATATTGTTGTGAAGATTACACAGTGATAAGTTTTTTGTTTTGTCATTGACTTAAATCTTCCTTGAATCTAAGATATGAACAAATTACCTTACTGGGCATGCCCATGATTTCATTAAAGATAGATCTCTATTATCACTGAGGTCATCAAAACAGGTTTTCTCTGAAATGAAATGTAATAAGAAGTATTTTAAACTAACTGAAATGAGATATTTTATTGTATAAGTTGCTATTTTTGCACGGTCTTAATTTTAGCTTTATTTGTGGTCACGAAAATTGCATACTTTGAAATATAATTTTTACGAGACATTATATAGTGAATGAAAAGGAATCATAATATATCACTCCAGCAAAAATAAATCAAACAATTTTGAAAGGAATGTAGAAATTAACTACCTGCGAAAATAATCACTCATACAGTATTTACTGCATTTCTTTTCACTGGGTGAGGTGTTATACCAAATATTCCATCCTATCAGGTAAGGGCTATTCCATTAAAATGGATGTGGGTAGGTAGGAAGGGACTTTCAAAGTACCCCCACAACCAACAAACTGTTTTTAGATAATTTTACATAAAACTAATGGGACATGCTAAGAATGACCACGACCCATATCCGATCATTCAACTTCCCTTCCTACACCCTACATCCATTTTAATGGAATAGCCCTAACCTTACTTTTGTTCCTAGTCATTTATGTTCTCTGTCTGAATGTGACCCTTATATTTATGTATTCTGGATTAAAATTTTTGGTTGTTAGTTCAGTAATTAATTGGAAATTTAACATAGAAAATTTATTTATTAACAAGATGTCAGAAATTTCATAATTTACATGTGCAAGTTGCAGAAAATGTTTCTCTAATGACATAAATATAAAACACCAAGGTTTATGTTCTGACTATATTTTTCAGGAAATTGCACACAAGTTGTTTTCTCTCTGGAAAGAAATATTTTTATCAAATTGGTCAGGCATTGGCTAAATTTGTTAGAAATTAGAGAAATAGTTTAGGGATCCCACTACACTAGGTTGGTGATTTTTTTTGTTTTACATTAGTTACTTTAAGTTAGGGTTAGGGTTAGAGATAGGGTTAGTGTTCTACGGTCAGATTTAGAATAGTTGGCAGATTAGCCTAATATGATAGGGACCCCTAAACTAAACTAAGGCCGAAACAGTATTATTCAAACACAACACAGACTCTGTAAAACACATGAACAAACACTCAAGAGGATGAAGAAGTGTAGATTGTGTATGTTATATTACTGATATACTTTAGTTATAATAATTAGATTTCTTGCTCTAGAAAACATGTCATTTATGCAATGTATTCAGTCTAATGATTTTTTTTCGTAACTGAAATTTATTATCTCTTATAAACATGTGATGATATAAAGTAATTTCTAAAGACAAGACAGACAATTTAGAAATACATGTGATGGTTTTTTTCACTAATCAGCATATCCATTTATACTTTCTACAAGATAAATGAAGAAAGTTGTAAAGCAATTTGTGTAGGCATAAACAAACGAAGAAGTTAAATTTCTTGTTGAACTGTGATAAAAGATAAAAGAATATGCACATATTATGCCAAACGTAATATAATTATACTTTTTTACATCTGATATAATATGTGAATAGACTTTTACCTTTTATCGCAGTTTGACAAGAATATTAACTTGTTCGTTTATTTATACTCTCTCTAATTGAACTGCAAAAGCTCGAACACCATGGATGTCTAGAACAATTTCTGGTCTCTTTACTGTAGCTTGAACTGTTTTCTTTGGTCCCTTGCTGTTAATACCATGGAAGTTTTACTGTACTTATAGCAAAGCTTTGTCATTGAATCCATAAAATTAAGATACCTCTTTCTGTATTTATCTACACATTGATATAAATTCATAAATAAACAAACGAGTTAAAATTCTTGTCGAACTGCGATAAAAGGTAAAACAAAAACAAAAAATATATACACATGTTTTTTAATCTTTTATGTTTTGATATGTGTATATTTTATTTTTTGTTTTACCTTTTATCGCAGTTCGACAAGAGTTTTAACTCGTTTGTTTATTTATGCTTACACGCACTGCCGCACAGTACTCTTTATTTTATTTTGATATAAATTCATACCTTTGTCGGGAGCCAATGCCATATATGACACCATTAATTCTGTTCTCTGATGCCTGTAAATACATAACTTTTTGTAATTCATTGCATATCCATTGTAAATGAATGCAAATAGTATGAATTGAAACCAACAAGTAAATACTTGTCACAGGTTGTTGGAAATCTAAAAGTGCAACTTGATTTTAATAAGATATATAAGATTGAGAATTGGAATATATTCTAAAGAACAATGCATTCTATTTTTACCATGAATTTTTTAGATTTAAACATATTTATTTTGTTAAATAGAAAAACAAAGAGGATCGGACAAAAGTTTTTCCAACTTATGAAGTTCTCTTCCGAATACAATGTGTAACATTACATACAATATTTTATGTAAGCATGTGTATCTAGAATCAAATTAATTATATAGACAAGAGAAACATATATATATATACATGTATATAATAAAGAGTACATTTGACATTCATATCAATATATTAATGAGATGTGTGTTTTATTCACTTGTGCAAATAGACACTGAGAAATCGATTGGAATCTTTAATAAATTTAAACACGTGTTTGAATACAGTTATATTCTCTTCGTAAGAAAGTATGGAATGGCCACTTGTTAACAAGGTAGTATTAATTTTGAGATATTCTGGTAGCCAGCCTCGATCAAATAAAAGTTAAGCACAAATTTCAGCATAATTAGCACATTCGAAAAAGTAATGACACACATCTTCACACGGAGCTCCTCATAACAAGAAGAACAAGCAATGGTGTTAACTTTAGACAAGTCAAAATTTAGAAAGGACGGAAAGTTTCGGAGTCGAGAAAGAATTATATTACCATGAATTCTCACAAGACGCTGCCTACAGACACTATAATTAAGGATAATCATACTATAAATTCTTACTTGGCAGTTTCATTGACCATGTCCAGTAACATGCTTTCCACCTGTGCACTGATGTACTGTAAGGAATTCTGTAATCTGTTCCTGAACTCAACGAATTCATTAATCTGTAAAATATACATAAACAACGATAGAAACTCAGGACAGCCGAACTTGGTAGTGGCACTAGCAAAAGCTACTGGTAGGGTTAAACTGGTTAATGGGTACCCAAACCTCCCCTTTACCTATCTCATTTCCCCATATTATTATAAACATACAAATAAAACCTTTTAGTTTTTCTGTATTTTTTATCAGTTTTTTGGCGTTGAGAAATGCCCTAAGCAACAAGTTGTTTTCGAGTCCTGCCATATTTTGATACCAAATGTCCATATCCTCTATAAAACTACTTAAATGTGTTAAACAATTTATGAAATCAGTAGGGATGAGTATCGACAATAAATAATTGTATCATGATACATTTGTATATCGATACAATGAAAGCGTATCGAGATACCTATCAATATGTATCGTCTTCTTATTTCTTCATATGATAACATTTTGAAATCTTCTTCTTGTAACTATTTTATGTGATAGAATTGTAAAATATTTTGAAGTGAGACAAGATTTTTCATTTTTATGTAGCTAAATACACTTGTTTGTCCTTTATCTGACTTTTCCATTACAAAATCAGAAAATTTCAAGTATTTTGGTGGTACTGATTCTGAAATTTTAGCAGAAATCAGAAAATGATACGTATCGAAATGCTGGATTCCGTACCGTTGTACCTAGTTTGTTGAAAAATACCATGATATATCGATATACCGGTGTATCGTTACACCACTAGAAATAAGTAATCTAGAAAAAAAAGTTAAGAGGAGAACAGACCCACATACATGCATGTATTTCAGTTTTGATTTGATTAAACTGACGAAACACAAGTTGTTCAAAAAGCAATCTGCAGCAATTTAATTTAAAGTAACTACTATACACCTATTAACTGGCTATGAAGACAATAGCAAGTTTATGGTTTCCCCAGACACTACTATTATCTGAAGCGAAGCGAAAATAGTTGGTGTCGAGGGAAACCATAAACTTGCTAGTGTACGAATAGCCATTAAATAGGTGTTTTATTGTACTGAAATCGAACATCAAAGGTATCAATGTGAATAGTTCATCATCCTATTTAATGACCAGTTAATAGTTCACCGTCCTATTTAATGACTAGTAAATAGTTCATCACCAGTCAATAGTCATTGAACTATTGACTGGCAAATAGTCTGTTTGTGACAAATGTGAAAAAATAGTAAAATTATCAAATAAACAATTTATATAGAAAATACATACTGAGGTATATATTATATTATCTATACATATTCTATGTCAAATTGTATTTTCATTTCCTATATTGCACATTCATGCAAACATGTAAATTTTGGTATTTAATGATTTACATGTATTTTGTTAATTGCCATAAAATGTACAAATGTATAACATGGATACTAAATTCTAAACGATTAACTCCTTCCATCGTAGTTTTGCCCTAAGCTATATTTTATATTACAGATAAATCAGATTTCATTTGGTTTTGTGCATTTTAAACATTTTTTGAAATTATGGATTTCCTTTGTTTGGGTTCTAGTGCTGCTGATGAGGAATTAATTTCCAAAATGGCCATACAGCTCATTAAATCTATTGCAGTTGGAATTAACATACATGTATGTGTTATGGTCTCATGTTCATTTAATCCATATCCTTTTGTAAAATACTAACCTTACTAAAGGAACCATATTTATATGATGCTATCAAATACTCAGCTGTCTGCAAAATAAAAAAAAGTTTTTATATTATCTTTACTTATACTATTAATCTCAAACTAAGCTAATTTTTGCATCACTTAAGGACTATTCCAGAAATAAATGGTGTAAGCACTTTTTCGCCAACCTTCACCCATACAATTTTTAATTCAATATCTTTAAATGTTTCTGAAGTATTAAATTTTGCTCTATTACCATCACCAAGATACTAAGATTTTGAGATTTAAAAGTGCCTTATATCCTTCTCCCTACTTCTAAATTTTTACCTAGAATAGCCCTAACCTCTTTATAATTAACTAACAAACATATTTTGATATCATATGTTGGATTCTATTTGATTTGAAGAGAAATAAAGGCTAATCCATTTAAAATTCCAACCGGGGGGTGGAACACCAGTTAGTTTTTTTCTGTTGGGGATGGGTAAATTTCTATTGTATCCTAATACAATGTAATAGTTTAACTATATATTTATATATTGGTGGGGGGGCATAAAAATAAGTTGTGTTCCACCCCCTGGTGGGAATTTTTTTACTGGAATAGCCCTAAGTGGTTAAAATGACTACAGGAAGAACTTAAATTGATTGCATTTTTTGTATTTTCCAAACCATCATCAAATGCACCCTTACCAATGTACATGTATTTAAACTGCATAAAGATTCTGGAGTTTGGAATACATGTACATGTATGTGCTATTTTATGCTTTTATGCATAATACCATTTTGCAATGTAAATGTATTAGGAAGTATTTATTGTGAATTATATACATGTATAATCTGTGTTGTCCCCTGCCTATTTTAAGGCTTTTTGTGCTGTATTTGTCTTAGTACATGTATGTCTTATTCTAGTCTTAATATATATGCATGTGCTATGCTATATTTGGGATTTCTACCTTGTTATACTTTGTAACTGGTTATTTTCGTGGGTTGTCAAATATCGGATTTGTTTCAAATGGCTTGAATTTATTTTTACGATGGCGAACAATATACAAGAAAATATAAATCTAACAACAGGGCGAGTGCCAGACAGAAAAATCACAGACAACCAAGGGTAAGATTTCAAGTACTTAGACGGGCTTGCTGAGTCACAAGACGCTAGAAATCTTACCCAAGGTCTCAGATTTCTTTTCTGGCACTCTCACTGGAGTTTGATTAATTTTCTCCCTCTAAGCATCCAAAAAAATAAAACCAATCACCGTCGAAACGCCATTGTTGACATCAGTGAATTACTTCCACGATTCCCATGTCATAATGCATGGAGCACATGTCCGAGTTCCAGGTTATTTCGTTGCCAAGATTAAACGCATTTACGATGTTTTTTAGTTCAATTGCATTTCAGTTAAATTTTTGTCTTTCAAAGACAATCGATATTCTATTAAATTGTATTAAATGATATATTTTTCAATTTATGTAGACTTTATTGTTAACTAGCCCACAAAATATTGGCAGGAATAAATGCATGTAGCTTGTCTTACACCCTCTGTGTAAGACAAAAAATCTTGCACCCCTAAATTGTTGATTTCCTTGTCAGAGGTGGGAGAATATGCTTTCTTACCTCTTTGTGATTTACAGCAAAAAATTTCAACATAGAACCATATGTAGCACATGCTGCCATAAAATGTCCTAGTCGGCTAATGTGATTAAATATGGTATGTCTGAAAAAAATAAAAAGCCATAAAATGTCCTAGCTAGCTTATTAACTGTAATGCTACAATGATAAAAAATATTGACTAGGTCTGTTAGCAAGAAGTAGTACCCTCACAGATTTGAAAATACATCACATAATATGGCATGATCATACACAGTGGTGGCAATAGTTTGATTATTCACTTGTGAAAAAAATGCAATGCTTCTAAAATTTTATGTGCAACATTCAAAAGTATGTTTGAGGGTCAAACATAAAGAACAATTTCCCAAGACCATGGGACAACTTCAGATCAGTTTTGGTACACTAAGGATGAAATTTGGGTCATCGTTTTATTCTTGACCTGGAATGTGAGGGCTATTTCTGAATGGCTTTTAACAGACTGAACTTGCAAATAAATATGACAAAACTTAATGAAGTCAAAAAATGCAAACTACAGACGACAACATCAAGACAAAGTGCAATTCTTTTTTTCATAATAGATTCCTCCCACTTTTTGAAAGTCATTCGGCTTTCCCTCGTTTTGACAGTAGGCATTTTTTTGATATTTAGAATTTTGGGATAACTTTGATGCCAAGCTGTCTGAACATTATAAGACTGGAACCGAGACTTAACCAATACAAAAGAGTTCAGAATTTTTAAAATAGAGAGGAAATGCAAATAAATCCATAAATTATGAGAATGACTACCACTTGGCGGGCAGGTTATTTCTTTATGTGCTGAAAGCACAGAGATGACTAGAAATTAATGTGAATTGCGATTTTTTTTGCATGAAAAACATTGATTAACGTGTAAAAGCTAATTTCAGATTTTGTTTCATTTAACCACTGCATAGATACATGTCAATGCAACTAACACCTGTAGCAGACAGGACCACTTAAACCTACATCCACCAACCACAACACACACAGAAGGAGAAAACATTCTAACCGTTCCCTTTGGGAATTCAGGATACAAAAATAGAGCAGTGCTCAAGGTCCCCCGATTTAGAGTTGTATGTTCCTTTTACCTGAAAAACGGTACAAGATGGAAAAAAAATATTTGGGGAGAGTTTTATTGCATTTTTCACGAGGAAGCATTTGCAAAAAATCCCATCAAAATCCTATGAAAAATTAAAAAAAAATTTTTTTGGCACCCCCAACACCTTTGACCCCAATTATCTTGAAAATGGTAAGAGATACCAGAAATCTGTTGGCATATGTATGAAAGCATTCATTGAGAGGAATGTAATGGAAAAAATCCCATCGAAATCGGATAAAAAATAAAAATTTCCCACACGGACCAAATTTTGGTGCAATAAATTCTATTTTTAGAAATTGTGACCTTGACCTTTGACCTACTGACCCTAAAATCAATAGGGTTCTGGCCCTTCCCTATTCCTTCCATCTGTATAAGTTTTGTTTCAATCGGGCAAGGGATACTCAAGTTATCATCCCGAAACGACATCCGGAAACCCCCACCCCCCCAACACCTTTGACCCCAATTATCTTGAAAACGGTAAGAGATACCAGAAATCTGTTGGCATATGTATGAAAGCATTCATTGAGAAGAATCTAATGGAAAAAATCCCATCGAAATCGCATAAAAAAACTAGACATCAGAGAGATGGCAGCCATCTCTGTGGGCCCCGCTGTACATAAGTGCAAATTTAAGTGTGTGTGGACACAATACAGGTGTGGACACAGTACAAGTGTGGACACAACACAGGTATGGACACAATTCTATCATCAAGATATAAACAGAATGTAATATCCAAAAGCAATAATCTGACCTTGATACAAAGGTCGAGGTCAAAGGTCACCAGTCATGGTTCATGACACAACGTCTTCAAATAATCTATCTACATGCAAAATATAAAAAGACTATCTCATAAACATAACAGTTATAGCCCAGAGACGACTTGTCATTAGAAAAGCAAAAATCTGACCTTGAGGACAAAGGTCAAGGTCAAAGGTCACTACTCATGGTCCATGACAAATGGTCTTGAAGTGNAATTTCCTGAAAGTCTCAAAGACCACTTATTTTTTGGAATTCTACCTAGCAACCATATATCCTAGAATTCTTTTAGTAACAATAATGACTATCAATAGGTAGATTTCAAAGATAATGAAAAAAATTTTGCCAAGGGTGTATAACAACTGTTTTCTGTGTCAAACAGGGAGTGCGGGGATAGCTGTCGTTTCCGACAACATCTAGTTAGAATTTTGAAATAAGTTTGATGCCAAGCCGTCTGAACATTATAAGACTGGAACCAAGACTTTACCAATACAAAAGAGTTCAGAATTTTTAAAATTGAGAGTAATGCAAATAAATCCATAAATTATGAGAATGACTACCACTTGGCGGGCAGATTATTTCTTTACGTGCTGAAAGCACAGAGATGACTAAAAATTAATTTGAATTGCGATTTTTTTTGCATGAAAAACATTGATTAACGTGTAAAAGCTAATTTCAGATTTTGTTTCATTTAACCACTGCATAGATACATGTCAATGCAACTAACACCTGTAGCAGACAGGACCACTTAAACCCACATCCACCAACCACAACACACACAGAAGGAGAAAACATTCTAACCCTGTTCCCTTTGGGAATTCAGGATACAATTAAATATCGTATGTTCATGTACATGTATATTATATCAACATATGTGTAAACATAAAATTGTGAATTCGCTAAGCCTGGTAAAATTTTACTGACTAAAAGAGGGTGTCAACTAGCAATCTGACCATATTTCCAATTGATCCCAAAATCAATTCCTTATTTTTATAACTCGGCTGTTACTTTATACAAACTACAGTGTACATTTTAAAAGGTACAAACTTACCCAAGAGTATCATTCATGATATGCTTCACTTCTAAACTTTCATATAATGTATGACAAGGTCCATATACACCTGGAATATATTAAAATATCCACGTATAATTTTAACTTTCTAAAACAGTAAATTTATGCAACACCATTTGATGGGTCATAGGTATATTGTGAGTTTCCACAATAATGAAAACTAATAGGCTTGCCTACATGTATATGCTGCCTGCAATTTGCATATCATTTTTTTGATTGTTTGTATGGTGTTTAACGCCACTTTCAGCAGTATTTTGGCTACATCTTGGCGGTCAGTTTTAGTGGTGAAGCAAGAGTACCGGGAGAAAACCATCGATCTTGGGCAGGAAAATGACATACCTTATTATACATGTATACCGTTGCAAGTTGAGAGCATCCTTTATTGTGATTTACAAAAGTAGGGAGCGAACTCAGAACCCTGAGGTGAAAGGTTACAGTGATTATACAGATAAACTAACTAAATAAACCACTCTGCCATTCAGGCCTCCAAATTGCACATTAAATGCTGTAATAATGTTATTTTCTATTGATTTAGGGGTTGATACATACTGTACACGGCTTTATATTTGCGGTACGAAATTTTCACAGTTTTCAGTGTTGGTTTTATTCGCAGGGAATTATATTCGCAGGTTTTTAGTTAAAGTCATTATGTTCATTTATAGTCAGGTTTACAATAAAATATTCGCTGGGTATAAATTTTCGGGGTTATCGTTTTAAACGCGAATAGCGCGAAAGTTAATACCCTGCGAAATACATGTATAACAACCATAGAGTAGTACATGTATCTACCACAAAAATCAAGTACTTTTCATGGACTTTAAGGCATACATTTTCATTTTCAAGGAACAACATTTTCATGCTGATGGCAATTTCTACACATTTTGGGATGTGCTGTATTTTTGGACTACTGGATATAAATTCTCCTGTTTTATTTTTTCACTTACATGTATATGGTATATCCTTCTTAGAAAATGACATTGTAGAACTGTTTGAATTTTTTTATGAAATTGTATTTTCAAGAGCTTTTAAAGACCTTTTTTAAAATCTAACATATTTTCAAGCTCCTGTGCAAACCCTGAATATTTTTTTTTTATAATGTTTG
This sequence comes from Modiolus philippinarum, assembly GCA_002080025.1. Lineage (NCBI taxonomy): Eukaryota > Metazoa > Mollusca > Bivalvia > Mytilida > Modiolidae > Modiolus > Modiolus philippinarum. Next base: position 86,295 of record MJUU01021514.1, read on the forward strand.
AAACTTGCACAGATACATGTAATAATCTTTATTGATTCAAAACATAAATACATGTATTTCCAATATACATGTAAATTCAGTGAGACCTTCTTGAGAGACCTCTGCTATGAGAGACCCATCTCTTTTGGAAGAACATTTTTGTTTACTCTGTGTAAAATTCATACACTGTATGTAATAAACTTCTTTTGAAAGACCACTTTCTGATGGAAAAAGGGGTGGTCTCTCAAGACAGGTTTCACTGTACCTGCAAATATTATAAAAAATTCAAGAACATTCACAATTTTTGAACACTAAAACACTAAGGGCTGTTCCAGAAATAATTGTATGGGGGATGGGGGATGTCAGACCCCCATGTCCCAATGTAAAAATTTTCAATTCCATTGTCTAATTGTTTATTCAGTGCAAGTCCCTAATATGCCCCACAACCCATCAAATTTTAATTAAAAAGCCTCCTGAACATCCCACCCCAATACAATTCTTTCTGGAACAGCCCTAATAATTTTGCATTGTGAAATACTGACCCATAATACAATATAGCCTCATCAATAAAACTTTTATTTGAAAATTTGAGATACTTTTCCTCATCCCCTTCTCTAATTGCACAATGGCCTGCCATAAATATTTTGTATCATCTGAAAAGAAATGCAAGACATAATTAAGATATACATGT
>MJUU01021515.1:0-11999 GCA_002080025.1 Modiolus philippinarum
GGTTAATTGTTTTTCGTCAATTAAAATTTAGTTGAATAATTGTTATGTAGGACAAATTATCAGTGCACTTCAATTTCATAAATAATTTGTTTTATATGGTGGTACATATTTATTTCAATAGATCAGGAATCCAGTTATACGTCTTACTGGTATTTTAGGAGATCATCTCCGCCTTCAATTACACGAGAGTTCTTTTTGGAAAGTCCCGTATTCATCATACTATTAGGATATCAAACAGATGATCATGCATTTTAAATACGGGGGGGGGGTGTTAAAGAGAGGTATAAAAAAACGATACACTTCCTTTATTCCGAAGTTACTAGGAATTGGAGGTTATAGCACAGAGTTGTGAAGAACCAAAGGCCATGAGACAAAAATACAAATCAGGTGGAAACCACCGAGAAAATTGTCGACTGGTACAGGCATTTCAAAAGAAATGGTGGGTTAAACCAGTTTTAGGGCGCATAATGTCTCTTCAGTGCAGAACAAATTTAACGATTTAGGAAGATCAGACGACAGCTGAGGAAAGAGCTATGCACGAGGGATATACTCCCCAGTTTTAATCAGTTTTTTTCTGAAATCAGATATTTCAAGTCTTAGAATAAAATTTGTTTTCTGGCCAGCAGCAGAATACTAACTACTGTGTTGATAAATACCCTTGGGTACTAACAATCCACCAGTAGATACATATTCCAAGTGGTAATAAATAACAGATACAGAAATTACCGGGAATTCAATTTCTATAGAAGGCCATTTCGACAACCTATGTCTCTTACATGAAGAACAAATCGGATTGTTTGGAAGACCATAAACCTATGACATGTAAAAACTGGTAGGAACTAGTATCTAAAGAGCTGAATTTATTGTTTTATAGGGGTGGGGGTGGGGTATCGTTGTTTATCTTTGTATGCGTGTGTGTAATTCCATTTAACTTTTCTGTGCGTACTCTTATTATGTATTTGTCTTTTTTTTTTTTTCGATGTTGCCATTGTCCTTAGATTATTCATTTTGGACTGCAGCTTACGGTTCGGTTCTCACATTCTTTTAAATCCAAAATCAGAAGAGGACAGAGTTTTTACGAGCCAAATAGTGAGACTTGTCTGACATGAAAAATGTACCTTGCGTGTGATAGAAATTTTACTGTTTTTTATCGAAAATCTAACCCCTTAAATATATTAGGGCTTCTTTCTGTGTATTGCACTCGGTGGATGTCATTGGTACTGGAATTGACCTCCTATTTCGATATTTTTGGTAATGAGTACTTCTTTGTTGCTACATTTGTATTATCGCTTTTTATATTATTTTATTCTAATGCTGCTGTGGTGAGAGGTTATTATTGAAACACGAGTACAGCATAATGTTTACTGTTTATTATGCAACTTAAGTAATTTTGTATTATATAAAAGTATTGTTTATTTGTTATTGTAAATTTGTTAGTTTCGTTGTTGTGACATATGTTCCGTATATTTTTGCCACTGAAATTAATATTCTGTTTACATTAGAACGATGTTTTTTGAATGCTAATATATCTTTCTACAAATGTTCTAATTCATCATGTTATTATATTTTTAACTGATTAAAAATATTTACATCGTCGTTTTCAGTTTTTGCTTTCACAAACACCAATAAGTAGCAATTAACTTTAGAATAATTACACAAACAACACACTGTGTGTGTGTCAGTATAAATTTTGATACCTGATGAAGTTTACAATAGTTTATATCTGTCTTATCACACAGACTCTTCATCGGTGTTCTACAATAATTATAACATGGTCTTTATTTGCAATTTTTGCCAAGTGGAGTGTGAATATGTTTTGTTCCACGTATTAAGTGGGAAAACAATATCTGAAAGCATCTGGACCACCCCTCACTAGGCGATATCTTTTTTTAGATATAAATTTAGTAATAGCCTGTACTTTGTTTTCTACTTTTTTAGATTTGAAAATGCTTCAAATATAAGGACATTGACTAGCAGCAAAACATTGGCAGCATTATGTGATGTCATGTTGAAATATGAAGAAGTAATCCAATTAAATAATTTGTTAGAACATAAAACTTGCGCAAAATCCCGTTTCTTATTTTAGGAATGAGAAGCTATAAAGGCAACATACGTTGACGTGAAAAGTTGTATTAAATAAAAAAGATAAAAAGTGAATAGGAAACAACTTTAATGGCTGAAAATTACAACCATAGGCCTCTACTCCATAGGGAACTACACAAGAACAATACACAAATAAAATACGAAAGATAAATTTCTCTAATTTCTGTTAGAAAATTACTTTCACAACATATGCCTCACTGACCGTGTGATGGGTGCTGTATACAGAGCAGGACATGCTTACCCCTCCGGAGCACCTGATGTCACTCTGTTTTTTGAGAGTTCACACTGTTAGTGCGCAAGTTTTTTGTGTTGTATATGTAATGTTCGTGTGTTTTGTGGGCATGTAGTGCCTTTGGTCTTCCGTCTACTGGTGTTCTTGCTTTTACCTTAGCTCTGGACTTTGATTTATATAATCTTGTGCTTTGTTCCTTCCGTATTCTACTGCCTTTTCACGTTTCCTGAACAGTGGGAGAAATAAGTGTCTCCCCTCTAGAGAGAATGTTGTTCTCGGCAAGTGATTCGATGACATTCAATTATGCCGTCAAATATGTTTGCTTTTTTCCGACTTTACCATTGTGACGTCATTAAAATACGAAAATACCGAAGTTGCAGAAAAAACAGTAAATTTTGTTATGCTGTACACGTGTTTCAAGGAGTAACCTCTCATCAGCAGCATTAAAATCAAATAATATGGAAAGCCTTAATCCAAAACTAGTAAAAAAGAGGTACTCATTACCAAATAACATCGAAAAGGGAGGCCAAATCCAGTACTAAGGACATCTACCGAGTGCCATACAGGGGATGAAGCCTTAGCATTTAAGGGGTTTTGAATTTTGATAAAAACATTAAATTTCTATAAAACGCAAGGTAAATTTTTCATTTCAGACAAGTCTGACTATTGGGCTCGTGAATACCCTCGGGTACCTCTGGTTCACCAGCAGTGGCATCGACCCAATGGTTTCAAAATGCAAAAATACAGAATTTGCAGAAAAAAACAGTAAATTTTTTTATGCTGTACTTGTGTTTCAAGGAGTAACCTCTCATCAGCAGATTTAAAATCAAATAATATGGAAAGCCATAATCCAAATGTAGCCAAAAAAGAAGTACTCATTGCCAAACAACATCGAAAAAGGAGGCCAAATCCAGTTCTAAGGACATCTACCGCGTGCCATACAGGGGATGAAGCCTTAGCATTTTAGGGGGTTTGAATTTTGATAAAAACAGTAAATTTCTATCAAATGCAAGGTAAATTTTTCAAGTCAGACTAGTCTGACAATTAGGCTTGTGTATACCTTCGGGGACCTCTGGTACACCAGCAGTGGCATCGACCCAATGGTTTCAAATTACAAAAATACCGAAGTTGCAGAAAAAAAACCCAGTAAATTTCATTATGCTGCACACGTGTTTCAAGGAGTAACCTCTCATCAGCAGCATTAAAATCAAATTATATAGAAAGCCATAATCCAAAAGTAGTCAAAAAAGAAGTACTCATTATCAAATAACATCGAAAAAGGATGATAAATCCGGTACTAAGGACATTTACCGAGTGTCATACAGGGAATGAAGCCTTAGCATTTTAGTGATTTTGAATTTTGATAAAAACAGTAAATTTCTATACAGCGCAAGGTAAATATGTCATGTCAAGTCTGACTATTGGGGTGGTGAATACACTCGGGGACCTCTGGTCTTTACCATTGTGACTTCATTAAAAAAGGCAACCATGACTGCTGACGTCACGCTCAAAGAACACATTTATTTTGGACAATCAGAAACGTAGGGTCATGTTTTTGTCTAAAATCTCCTTAAAATCATTATACAGAGAAATAAATTCCACAACCGTATTTTAAACGCCCGGCAATCTTTGCGTTTAAAATTTTGAAAATTTAACTATCTCTAGTGAAGAAATGTCGTTTCTCACTAGATGCGATTGTGGATCTATATGTTAACAACGATATGAACTCAAGATCGCCAGACTTTGTTCCATGGCACTAGTAAAAGCCAGCGGGGGGGTTTATTGGTACCCAAAATATCTATATTATTCTCAGTGTTGTATCTAATCGGGAGTAAGAACACAATCAGCGAACAGATTTCTAAAGAGCCGAAATTCAAATGGCTAAAAGATATAGTCAGTGCAAATTTAAACCGCAATGGTCCTGACTTGTTACAGGCAGTTCAAAACAAATGATTGGTTTAACTTTTTTTTCCGTCATTTCAACCCCTGGTATCCGCTGTGGTAGTGCCCGATAGCAAATCATCAGCATTTGTTGTTGAACTGACGTTAACGATTAACAGAAATGTTCATTCCAGCACTCAGTGAAATAAATAATCTTTAATCACAGTTCGGACAGAAACTTCAAATTTTTCCACCTTGGAATCATATCTATTAAAAGAACATTTTAATGATCGTTTGAATGTTTTGAAGCCCTGATTGATTGGGCAGCCATGGATATAATTATGCCTGCTTAGACATACAATTCGTAGGCTGGTGAAGTAGGTATATCACTCTCCATTCTAGGAAAATTGATTATTTTGAAGTTAAAGTCGTGCCTTTATATTATGAGACTAAAGTATCGGTTTGGTACGCTTCCTTGTAGTTTACACTGACTAATAAAACAGATAGTTGAAATATTCTACCAACCGATCATATTAAAATGACATCACTATGATTGCATGATTAGATCAGTGAAATGAACTTCTCTAAATCAAAAACAACAAATGTGAAAAGTTTTTATACTAGAATTTGACAGGACCCAAGCATACAAAAAAATCCAAGAATGGTCCTTTTGTTTCTTTGCTAGTATTCGTTTGCCGTTGCATCTCAAAAAGTGAATTTGTTGCACCACAAAAAGCCTGCCATTGGCCAATGTAAATATTCATTTTGCAATCATGAAATACTTCTCAGAAATAGGAAGGAAATAAGAGGCGACCTCAACTTTTTACCCAAACACCTGTCTCCTAGCGACTACCTCAAACGGGCTGTACTTTGACTCTGCAATTGCTTGTCGTTATATTGATATATTTATTGATTGATTGATTGGATTGATATGAGGTTTAACGTCACTTTCAACAGTATTTAAGCTATCTTATGACGGTCAGTTTTAGTGGTGGAGGAAGCCAGAGTGCCCGGAAAGAACCATCGACCTTGGGCGTGATAAATTGTAGATGCCTTGACATATTTCCTCGACATAATGTCTGTGTTTAAAGGATAAAACGGAGAAATACAAATAGCATATCGAAATGAGGAGGTCATAAATGTTGGTGTCACTTATCAATAAGGTTTTGCAGAAGGTCTATTGTAAAACTTAGGTCAACATGACATGTTGGCCACCTTAGACTTTTGTTTCCACTCTACAATCCCACAGGTTAATGGCATCATCTAAACAAACGTGATGCCATCGAATTTCTTAGATGTGTCAGGCTTACGACACTGAGAATGTCGTCGTTAGACAATCACAGCAAAGGTAATAAAATATTTTTTAAGAATAAACCATAACAAGTTTTGCTTTTACAACTATTTAATAACATAAACTTTGTTTTAAATAACAAGAATACTGGCGTGGTATGAGAACAAAATATTAAGTGTATGACAATGGAGGTGAACAAAAATAAGAACATTTAAACATGCAATTCGCGATCATAAAACAGATAGCTATTTGAAAAATGCACATTAATTATAATGAAAGACATGTCTAGATTGTTTAAAAATATTTCAGATTTACAATTTAATGTCGGACGAATTGAAATGTCTTTGTCTCTTAATAATGATTTTTATTTGTATATTATGGATAAACTCAAACTTAAATTACCTAAAAAAAGCCCTCATTTTTGATAATTGATTTCTTAAATATGTAAATCTTCGCTGTGGTATTATATGAAATTTTGTTTCATTTTTTACACCCTATTTTGATATTCCATTTGATATTCATTCCTCTTAAAATACCTGAAAATGTACGAACACAAAAATCAATTTGGTGGTATCTTAACATTTCTGAGTATTACTTCAGAAACACCCTTTGTTTGCGTGTTTTGACAGGTTCTAAGTAACCAGAGTCTTCAAACGACACACCAGAATCTTCTAAAGATATACTAGAGATTCCTTCCTCGATTGATGAAGTCGGTGAATCATTAGAGTATGGAAATAAGACGCCAGTTTCATCGTCATCAATGTCGTCATCATAAGACATATTGTGCCTATATTGACTACTGTCAACACTTCCGTTTTCATAACGTCTGGCTTCAGCTATTCGTAGCTTCCAATTTGCTCTTCTTAACAGTAAATCTTCATTTTCTAATCGCCGGAAAAATCCAACCTACAAAACCAGAATCGAAACATAAAAAAAATCTCAACTGGTCTTAAAAAAATTATTTCTTCAATAAGAACCACAATATGGGACTTCTGAATCGTGTTCAAACCGGAATAAAGTCCTGATACTATACGAAAAAAACATACATCAATACATTGAGTGGGAAACGCTAATTTATGAACAATGTTGAGCTAAGGGTGGTTTATAATAAATCTGTTGTAACACTCAAGGTTAATTGTTTTTCGTCGATTCAAATTTAGTTAAATGATTGTCATGTAGGGAAAATTATAAGTATATACTTCAATTTCATAAATATTTTGATTTTTATATGGTATATCGGTATATTTATTTCAATAGGTCAATTATCCAGTCTCTCTATCTTACTGCTATTTGAAGGCATCGTTTCCGCCTTCAATTACACGAGAGTTCTTATCTCGAAAGTCCCGTATCATTTTAAATGTTTTAACAGATAATTCAAAATCACCACAGTGAGCAAGATAATTTCTTTTAACAAATAGGTGCTCTACGTGGAAAAACTTATCATCTTTCAACAATCCTCATTTTCTTTACCAGAAATTCGAAAAAGCATTTTTGCTTAAAAACTATTTGAAAAAAGGTCGGATTGTTTAAGAAATTCCCGTCTCAAAATAATCATGTTGAAAATACAAAAGTTGCATAAAAAACAGTAAATTTTATATTCAGTTTTGCAAATGTTTAAACAATTAAGGTAAAATAGGATATAGGAAATAGAAGTAGTTGCTAGATTGAATTCAAATATTAACATGTCTTTAGTTTAAATATTGAACATAATTAGCCAAAACTGAAAAAAATACACCTACAATAAAAGCATTGAAAATAATGAATTTTGTGGTAGAATTCCCAAAACTAGAGGATCCTAAAAAGGGATATCTGTTTCATGCTAGTATCAGACTACTCGCAATTAGGCTGCAGATGGCTTAAATTCACAAGTAGTTAGAGTACCTTTTGAAATTTTCTTGAATTGTTACGGAGATATTTTCATTTTGAAGGGTTTCGTGTTAAATTGAGGCTCAACGTAAGGCAAGGTGTATTTGTGAAAGACAGTTCAAAGTTGATTTGTTAATGTCGACTACTTACTTTATACAGTGATTTTTGTATATAGAAAAAGCATAGTCAGTCTTTGTAACTGCCATCACGTCAAGTAATTCTTTGCCAGTCACATTGAAACTATTTAAAGATACGATGTATCGGTGTCCTAAATAAATGCACATTTCAGCCAGATATTCTCTTACGGATTTAACATTACTGGTTTTGGCTTAATCCTATATTGATTCACTGATAGTATGACGGGTGTTGCATGCAGAACAGGACATGCTTACCCTGCCGCAACACCTGATGTCATTCTCGGTTTTATGTAGTTCACACCATAAGAGCATTAGTCTTGAATGTTGTGTTTCATCATCATTTTCTTTTTCATGTCTGTTTTTATGTTTATCTTGTTTTCGGAATGTATTTGGACTTTGGACCATAGTTCCTTTGGTATTCTAAGGCTGTTACTTCTAAACATGAAAATTGATTACTGGAAATACACCTAGTTATAATGTTTTACCTTGAACATGAACACACTTATAATTAGGAAGAAAGCCATACCACCCGCTGCACTGACAACCATGATCCATATTTGTATTTCTCGTACTTTATAATCTCTGTTGATATTATAAACATCTAACATAATCTGCAATATAAATCATGCTAAATAATTCGATTTTTTTAAGTATATGGCTAATATTATCAGGAAATTCGATGTACGTATTTCAAAACAATGAGTAAATTGATGAGGAAACGTATAACAATACCTCAACAATGCGTTGAAATATACTGAGCAACACAAGAAACGCGCGACTTTTTAATTATTTTCACGCTCCCTAGATATTTTAGCCATATCAGCCTTTTTTATGTTTTTTTTTAATTTCAAAAGTCGAGAACAAGCAGGTCAATTTTTGTCAAAAAAATTTTCATTTTCAAGTCGCAGCAACGGTTTCTGTTGGATGTGTGAGAAATAAAAGGTCAAAGAATTGCTTTCCTCAAAATGAGCTTGTTTGGAAGTTGCACTGTCAAAAATTACAAAAACAATAATTGTTTACCAAATCTTACAGGTAGGAGCACAAAAGGTTCAAAAATCATCCTTTTCAATGAAAAAGTGGTTTTTTGAGAAAATGAAATTCAGAATTCCAAAATGTTTCATTTTTTTCAGAATTTTTACTTTGTGACAAGAGAAACAATGTGTTAAAATTTCAAGTTATCCCACCAAGTATTTGAAGAGATATTTGCTGTTGAATTTTAAGGTGCACAGAAATACACGTTAGTCGTGCGTTTCTTTTATTGTTGAGTATAAATGTATAATCTTTATCCTAGCGAATCCTTAAAATATAAAAAAAAAACGGACATCTCTTTGTTTTGCAAGGGAAAAACGTTGACTTCATCTTTACGTAGTCTCTTTGAGTGTAGGGTAAAATATAATTTCCCCATCAAACTATTGATACCCTGCAACGACCCAAACAGTTTTAACCTGCTTCGTTTATAATATTTGAGATTTATGTAATACCATTAGTATTGATTAACCATAGGTATACGGCAATGAGGTTAATTGTACAGCTTTCTTTGTACTGTGTGATAAAAAAATCTTAATTAACAACTTTATTTTAAGCATTTCTTCAGAGAATAATTTCACTATGTAATTCCTTCTGCGGGGTCCTAACATATATATGTCCATCTCTTTTTTTGATAGCTAATTAAAAGGTCTACATCACAATTCTATACTAACAGTGTTAAGTTTGAAAATCAAGCATTTGTGTACTGAATGAGACAGGTTTGAAAATACATTACGAAACATAGATATAATTGTGGTTTCTATATGAAGGTTGTTTTTCAAGTAGCAGTTTTCTTTTAATCTGTTTATAATTACTAATCACTAACCTTAATCTAAAATAAGGGCTTCTTCTTTTGTACTGGAGAATTTTCTATGCGCGACTTAAAGATGTATTGTTTGTACTCGTACATGGACCGTCTTGAAATTACTACGAGATAAAAGGTTTGCTCTTTGTTGAAGGCCTCGTGGTGAATTCAACATGAAGAACAACAATGAAAGCGTTGTTCCATTTGCTTTATTATTCCATATATCTTTATTTATTCATATACTATGAATCTTCTGTGGCCAATAATTTATTATCTATCACATACCTGAGATTTTCTATTCCAGTTCCTGAACAATAACAGCTCATCCCATTCTTTTTCTCCAGACGTGTTTCTGAAATAGGATGTTGATCCAAGTCTCACATGACGAATATTCTAGGAAGCAAGAACCATGAAATTTTATAAGAATAAAAGTTATCACTTAAATAAACCAAAAATATTATTATTTTCTCAATTATATGCATGCAAAATCTAGATGTTGCACTACCATTTTTAATAGACACTTCACCAGGTTATAGTAAAGGGAGATCTGGTTTGAGAATATCGTAAGGATAACCATCCGACAAGATTGATTTAAAGCATTATTTTACAAGCACATTTTTGAAATTTAAACTGGTCAAAAGGAATGACAATTAAACATATTTTACCATGTATTTGTCGGGATTTTGTCTCGTTTGCATTTACTCCATATCCCTTCATTGTTAATATGTTGTCGACTTCAGCAGAAATTTTGTACCAATAAATTTTTAATCAAAGATAAGGTACTTTGAGATGCTAATTCACAAATTATTATGACATATTTTATGCCTCTGATAGTGGACTGTTAGTCACCGATGGTATTCACCAACCCAGTTGTCAGAACTTCGGTCCTGGGTCGAAAACCGATTTGCTATACCTAAATTGAAAACTAGCATCTCCCTCGTGAACAGCCCTGTCCTTTTTTCTGTTTAGTGACCCTAGTGGCTGTTGGTTCTCTATCAGCATGTACATATATACAGGTTTATGGACTTCCAAATGTTTCATTTCATCAGTACCGAGAAAACGTAAGTTGTCGAAATGCGTATCTCTAAAAGCTAATAGGTATTTAGATAGTTAAAGTGAAGTGGTACCGCAGTGACTAAATAATATTTACCTGGAATTACAGTGAACAAGTAATATTAACCTGGTACTACAGTGAACAAGTAATGTTAACCTGGTACTTTAGTGAACAGGTAATATTTACCTGTTACTACAGTGAACAAACAATATTTACCTGGTACTGAAGTGAACAAGTAATATTAACCATATTACTACAATGAACAAGTAATATTTAACTGGTACTAAAGTGAACAAGTAATATTTACATGGTATAACAGTGATCAAGTAATATTAACCTAGTACTACAGTGAACAAGCAATATTTACCGGGTACTACAGTGAACAAGTAATATTTAACTGGTAATACAGTGAACAAGTAATATTTACCTGGTACTGTATTGAACAAGTAATATTTAACTGGTACAACAGTGCACAAGTAATATTAACCTGGCACTACAGAGAACAAGTAATATTAACCTGGTACTACAGTGAACAAGTAATATTAGCTTGGTTCTACAGTGATCAGGTAATATTTACCTGGTTCTACAGTGAACAAACAATATTTACCTGGTAATGTAGTGAACAATTAATATTAACCATGGTACTACAATAAACAAGTAATAGTTAACTGGTACCACATTGAACAAGTAATATTAACCTGGTACTACAACGAACAAGCAATATTAACCTGGTACTACATTGAACAAGTAATACTTACTTGGTACTACAGTGAACAGATAATTTTAACCTGGTACTACAGTGAACAAGTGATATTTACCTGGTACTACAGTGAACAAGTATTATTTACCTGGTATTACAGTTAACAAGTACTATTAACCTGGTGCTACTTAGACCAAGCAATATTTACCAGGTACTATAGTTACCAAGCAATATTAACCTAGTACCACAATGACCAAGCAATATTAACCTTTTACTGCAGTGAACAAGTAATATTTCCATGGTAGTACAGTGACCAAGCAATATTTACTTGGTACTACATTGAATAAGCTATATTTACCTGAAACTTATTCCCATTGATGGTGATCATCATATTGATGTTAAGCGTTACAAAGGCTCCCGCGTAAATGTTTTCCAATTTACACACTATATTTGTACAATAAAAATGGCCGCCATCGCAAATCTAAACGAGAAAATGCATTTTTCTAAGTAATAAAAATTATCTTTCATTTTCTAAAGGATGTTATAACAGTTTCTAATAGTTGAGTTTTTGTATTTATCGGTTCAAATATCAGAAATATTCCTCAAAATTGTTTGGTTTTTTTTTTCACCGGAATATATTGCAAATGAATTGAAACTTTATCCCGAATCCATGACATAATAAACATGGATGTAGCGTTGCTCGACATCCAGCAATGGATTCCGCTTAAACCGGTGCTAGGGGACGTCTTGAACTTACAATGAGGTATGAGCGTAGCTCATTGCTGAAGGCCTCATGGTGACTTCAAGATGAAGAACAACAATAAAAGCGTTGTTCCATTGCTTGTTTTTCCCACGTATTTGTGGAGATTTTGTCTCATTTGCTTTTACTCCATATCCCTTCATT
>MJUU01021515.1:32624-64985 GCA_002080025.1 Modiolus philippinarum
GTAGGGTTAAACCGGTTTATGGGTACCCAAACCTCCCCTTTATCTGTCCCGTTTCCCTATAGTATAGTAAACATACGAATAAAATCCAATACAGGTAGACTACTTACTCCATGACCACAACCTTGAAAGGAGAGAATATGACAATACGTAATTTTGAAAGATGGGTCAAAGGGTGCTCACCGCTACTCTACCGGCTAGCTAAAGGAGCCTAGTCTGCTGGTAGAACACTGTCGCACTACGGAAGAAAAATCAAACTCAAAACTTCACGCAGGGTTTAGTCAAGAATCATCATATATTTCAGTAGACATCGGCAGTATCAGTGAGAGGCCAGTATTTATGTAAATTTTCAGGTCACTAGATCTCAAAGCTAATTTAACGGATGCAAGCAGAGTATCTTGTCAATATCCCCTATTACGCAAATAATGTAAGTTACGTCCCAGCTTTTATGGATTTTTAATTAGTTTCTGGCATTTTTAACAACATTACCGTAAAAACGGGGATTAGAAATGCCCTTAGTAATAAGCTGGTTGCGAGTAACGCCAATATTCATATATGTTATAAAACTTCTTAAAGGTATTCAATAATTTATGAAATCTATAACCCTGTTGTAAAAGTTTTGCTGTGATAGTAAGGTTACGTTCATTAAAATCGAGTGAGTCTTTTTGTGTATTTATTTTTAGCCATTCACCCACATAGGGGAGGGTTTGGATCCAAGAAAACGAGTTTAACCCCACCGCAATTTTTGCGCCTGTCCCAAGTCAGGATTATGTTGGTCATTGGCTTGTCCTTGTCTTCTTTTAAACTTTTAGTTTCTTGATATTTGGGTTATTGGATGTGATTTGTTTCCATTGATTTATTTACTTTTTTACCTTTTTGGGGCCATTTAGGGCTTGCTATATGGTGTGAGGTTCCTCAAGGTGTTGAAGACCGTACGGTGACCCCTAGATGCTTATTTTTGGGTCGTTCAAACCTGGATATGGGATGTTGTCTCCTTGACATTCACCCCATTTCCTTTCTTTTTCATATTTGAGGAGAAGATTATGGTGAAATCTGGTTACACAAATGCATTTAAATACGAGTTTTCAAGAAAGGTTTTACTTTTAAGCCAATAATACAGCATTCAAGTGCAACAAAAAAGAAACTGGAGAAAATGTTATATATATTTATTAAAAATACGTCACAAACTTCCTAAGCTGAGCCTATATTGCTTGCCTGACATAATGTTTCTAGGCAATGTTTATAAATAAAACAACGGCAGTAGAATACCGAAGGAACAAAACACAAGATTACATAAATCAAAGTCCAGAGACATGGCAAAAGCAAGAACACCAGAAGACACTACATGCCCACAAAACACACAACCACTATATATAGAAAACAAAAAAGTAAAGCACTAACAGACAATGTTGAATTTAATAAACAACACCCAGTAAAATGAAATGCATACTTAACATATTTTATATATATATATTTACCAGACCATGAGATTTGAATACATAAACTCTTCCTTCTTCAGGACCTCTTCCGGAAAACATGGGCGCTCCAACCACGATGTCATCCAGTAAATTATTGTTGATGTTTAGAGAACACAACGAGGCTCCAAAGTAGCTTCCTATCTGTATTCCTTTTATTGTAAGGATAGGTCTTGATGTCGCTTTACTATGGTATAATAATACCTGTACCAACACAGTTTGTGTAATTACTATTTTCATTGAAAACTTTTGTCGTGAAAATAATATAACTTTAAGATGAGGCTTCAAACAACGACTATTGACAAGGATATATTTTGGGAGGTTCTAGTATAATTATTGACACAAATTTTAAATGTTTATATCAAATAATGTGTTGAAAAGTCTTCTGGATAGAGTAATGTGGAAAAGAGAAATAAATCTTAATGAGGTGATGCAAATGGTTACGTTTCCCGCTATGAAAAGACTTCATTTTGTTCAAAGCTAAAAAGCTCTCTACAGGTCTTGGCTTAACATTTTTATTACAAATAAGTTAACGCTATTTACTTTCAAATGTCTCATTTGTACACTTTTTGTGTTTTTATTTTCATTGCAGGTTTGACATTTGTGACTCCAGTGGCAGCATTAATTCTACATAATTAGTGCATTACCTGTCCTATGTTGCTTGCTCTAGGTGCGCCAACAGCAATGCTATATTTATTTCTATTGATAAATCGACCAGTTGTTATGGCGGAACCTGTTTAACAAGCGAACAGCTTTTAAAAAGATAATATTTCAGATATAATTTTAAAACCACAAAATGTACGAGATAAGGGTATTATATACAATTAATGGTATAAATATCCAATATTACCAAATATGCAAGTATCCTTGCCATGCTTGCCATGTTTAAGGACCTCTCTAATCCAAAGTTACCTATATACCTAAAATGCTTTATTCTATCATTTACTATAGATGTTTTTGAGCGCATTGCTGTTCTTGCAAAATGTTAATGCCAGAATTATTTTTGGTTGTAGGAATAGGGTATTTTAGACAGAATTTCTCCATGATATAAAATATTATATATATTGATTAAAATATTGCTTTGTCGTTGAAATTAAGGTATATACAAAATTTTGCGTCAAATCATTGATAATTTAATCGTATTTAAATTTACAAGAAAATTAAATAATTACTACATACCACCATAACTGTCTTGATAGTCTAGTCTTAATGGTTCAATATACTGGACAGAATTGTTTCCAGTTATCGTTTCTATGACAACGCCACCTATAAATATTTAATAATAATTCAGTTTCAGAAAAGCAATGATCTTTTTTCCGCAAATTTCACTAATACAGTTCACAGTTGCGGTAAAGCTAGCCGATGAATCGATTATCAATAAAACCATTCCGACAACTAACATCTGACTTATACTTAAGAAGGTTCAAGATTGAGGCTTGTTTAGGGTATATTGGGATACGGGATATTTACTACTTTTGCTAATGGGATATTGGATATTTGAGACAAAAAGTACTGGGACATGGGATATTTTGACTATGGAAAACGGGATATTTCAATAATTAAAGGGATATCTTCAATTTTCAAAGGGATATTTTAGTCCAAAATTACTGGGATATGGGATATTGGGACCCCCCTAAACAAGCCTCAAGATTATAGAGAATAATAAGATGTAAGGGTTTTTCTTTCTTTTTACCAGTTGTATTTCTACATGGTCTGGATGCGCCCCAATCTAATTCAAATTAGATCTGCCAATTGTTCCTTATACTCACTGCATGGTACATCTACCATGCAGTAAGTGTAAGGAACAATTTGTAGGTATAATTTTAATTAGATTGGGTGCGCCCTGGAATTAAAGAAGCAAAGATAACAGGAAACACTTACAATGGCCTAACATTACAATCACATGCCACAATCCACCAGGGAACTGCACACAAAAAACAAAAAAAATGACAAATGACAAACATACATACATATGCACGAGTATGTAGTGATGTTTCTGACTTCAACGACCGAAATCTTTGTCTCACTGAAAAACTTCTGAATCAAGGGTTTAGATATCATAAATTGATAAAAACATTGCTGCTGATGAGGAATTAATTTCCGAAATGGCCATACAGCTCATTAAAATTATTGCAGTTGGCGTTCACATATGTGTTATGGTCTCATGTTCATTTACTCCATATCCTTTCGTAAAATATTTAATACAGGAGTTTGTCTTTTATTGCAGTGTGGAGTTGGTAAAACAATTCCCCGTGGTAGAGATGTATGCTCTTTATTTTTCTTAGATATGGTGTACTTGTACATGAGATAATATCTCATGTGTACACTTTGTTCAATTAATTTTATCTAAATTTATGTAAATTCTAAATCTTAAGGATTAACTCCCTGCATCGTAGTGTTTTCCTTAGCTATATTTGATATTACTGATTATTCGGATTTCGTTTGGTTTTATTCATTTTAACATTTTTTGAAATTATGGATTTCCTTTGTTTGGGTTCTAGTGCTGCTGATGAGGAATTAATTTCCGAAATGGCCATACAGCTCATTAAAATTATTGCAGTTGGAGTTAACATATGTGTTATGGTCTCATGTTCATTTACTCCATATCCTTTCGTAAAATATCAAAATTTTATTATAGATACATTGACTTTTTAAGAAAATTTGGTTCTACATGCAGGGCTCTTATACATCAGGGCATTTCACATCCAAACTTCTATGGCAATATCATTTACAAAGCGCATAAATTCAAAAATTGTCCTTCCAAACTTATTAATCCGTTGAACAAACTTATTCATAAAGGATATAAATACAGCCTTTACTTCTGGTTTTTGTTGGCAAAAATATTGATGATCTCCTAAATGCTGCACAATATCATGTTCATCTTCCATAATTGACGATGTTGTTATACCAAATCTATTTAGAAGTATTTCAATTGAAGTTTCATATGTAAGAAGGCTTGATATCATAGTCAACGGAAATTATGTCCTTAGCTAGCTGTCAGTAACTGCGAGCATTTGTCCAGACAGTACCTGTGTGTTTTGTCTTCGTGTTTTATGTACTTCATTGTAAGGGTACTCGTCTTGATAAGTAGGACTTTTTTCTAGTTTGATTTTTACTGGGAGTCTTTTTGTGTATTTATTTTTTAGCCATTCATCACGCATAGGGGGAGGGTTTGGATCCAAGAAAACGAGTTTAACCCCACCGCAATGTTTGCCCCTGTCCCAAGTCAGGAATATGTTGGTTATTGGCTTGTCCTTGTCTTCTTATAAAATTTTAGTTTTTTGAAATTTGGGTTATTGGATGTGGTTTGTTTCCATTGATTTATTCACTTTTTTAACTTTTTGGGGCCATTTAGGGCTTGCTATATGGTGTGAGGTTCCTCACTGTGTTGAAGACTGTACGGTGACCCCTAGATGCTTTGTTTTGGGTCGTTTTAACCTGGATATGGGATGTTGTCTCCTTGACATTTACCCCATTTCCTTTCTTTTTGATATAAACAACGATAGGAACTCGGGATAGCCGGACTTTGGTACCGGCACTAGCGACAGCTAGCGGTAGGGTTAAACCGGTCTATGACATTGAAATAAAATGTTTATGACATTGAAATAAAATGTTACATGAATATATATAGATAAAATATTATTTATAATATATGATCGGTATGTTTAATATGTTGTTTTCGTGTATGAATGGTTATTATATGATCATGTATGTTTGTTTTGTAATATGTCCCATTGAGGGCCCTTGATTGGTTAATAAAGAACTTTACTTTACTGTATTTCCAGCTAATTATAATAACAGGGATGTCATTTCTTGTGCTCTTGTTGTCTTTTGAATTTCTAGTTTCCTTGAGTATCGAAAGTTCCTAGTTGTTGCAAAATTCTTACATTGAATTGTTTCTTTTCAACAAACATTCGCAACTTTATTATTAGGTTGAACTTAAGGTAAGGTTTAGCATGAACACTACAAACTAATTCCTGGACCTTGATAATTACAAGACATGCCGAATAATATTCAACAAATTACAACATTTGTTATGAATTTGTTTAAAGCTGGCCTCAAGAGTAATTCTACTTTCAGCTATCATTCTAGTTTGAAAATTTCACAATAAGTCAAGCAATTTGTATGTATTCAGTTGAGGGTATTTTGTATGAATTAGCTTTTTCAATGATTAAATCAGTTGATTTGGGGTTTGCACGGCGAATTCTTTGCATAAGTCCACTTCACTTAATTGAAGAAATATAAATTTCTGAAACAGTTATCCGACACAAATAAAAATACATCTATGTGGAAAAAAAATATTTAGTTAAAACTGCTTCAAAAATGAAAAGAAACGAATAAATTGAGTTAGGACTGAGGAGACATAGTTATCTTCTTGACCACCTTATTTATCAAGGCTTCAAAAATGTCTAAGGGTTAGAAAATGGCCTTTACCACCACCACCCAAGATATCTTTAACAACCTCATTTTTACTTAGAACTGGGGTGAACATTTCAATGCTTAACGACCTGTCGTTTGCAGTTGCAAAAAAAATACATTTATGTGAAAAAAAAATATTTAGTTAAAACTGCTTCAAAAACGAAAAGAAACGCATAAATTGAGTTATTACTGGGGAGACATCTTCGTGACCGCCTTATTCATCAAGGCTTCAAAAATTTCCAAGGGTTAGAAAATGGCATTTACCACCAGCTACCAAACATATCTTTCACAACCTCATTTTCACTTAGAACTGAGATGATCATTTCAATGCTTAACGACCTGTTGGTGGCAGTTGCTGCTGAGTTGCTACTGAATGCTACCGCAATGAAAAGGGGGGTTTGAAGGGCCGCGAATTCAACTTAACCCATCATTTCTTTTGAAATGCATGTACCAAGTTAGGAGCGTTGCGGTCGACGATTTATCCAGTCGTTTTCCACCTGCTTGGTTTTTCACTCTTGGACTATGGTTCTTGATAATTATGTTCAGTAATGTTATTATTACTCAACTGACTACTTATGTACTCTGTGATGGACCGGACTTAACCCATTTAACCAGATTAGTTTACTAAACTGACCAATAGTTTTAACCTATGGACAGATTCAACCCTCTAAGTTAACTAACCTACCCAATCATTTAAATTTGGAGTATGCGCCTTTTACCCAATTTTAACCTTTTTAGTAAACTTACCTGACCAATCATTTAATCCTGGAGCGCCGAATAAGATCGTATTATTTTCCTGTAAAATACAATGTGTCAACAGCATGGCAGGTCAATATTTAATAATTCATAAAAAAATATAAGATACGACATATTGGACATCTAAAACATACTAACCAATGATAATATACTAATTCAAAGATAAGTGAATTACAATATATATATCAGATAATAAGTAAGGCATATCATATATCTCTGAATGTCTTTCTGAAATCTTCTGGTATACCGACGCATACTATTGAGTCTTGTAGATAGTTCCAGTGTATGGCTGAGCGTCAGTAGAAAGAGTGATTGTTTATACTGTTTTATTTGGTGGTACTACAACTGGGCATTGGTTGGTTTTTTTCTTTCTTTCTTCTGTGTTTGATTTTTTATGATGTAACCATGGACTTTTGACATGAGATGTGTCTTCGGTCTCTGGTCAGTAATGGGGTATTCAGGAGGAAGAGCGAGTATCTGTCCTTGTATAACTTTGAAGTAAAATATTCCTCGGCATAGAAGCGAATACCCTAGCCATCGGCCTATTTTCTAGATGTTTAAGGTCTTCGTGTAGTTTGATGTAATAATTTTTGGTTCTCGATTTCCAGACATAGTAGACAGTCGTCTGCAGATTGTCGGACTATTGAGTAAACTGTATCAGGAAGATCATAAACATGGCGCAGGAAGGGTATTGGTCCTACTACCGTATCAGTTGGGGACCCAGCTGAAGCATTTCATAAATAATCGCCTTCCAGATAGACTCTCATTTTTCATTCTGTGAGTAATTATGTGCAATTACAAAGTTCACTAATGAATATCAAAATTAATAATCAACTGAAGTTCATCAATAAATTCCAGACGAATATTCCTTAAAATCCTCACTAAATCATTAATAATAAATTCACAATTACAGATGTCGACTTCCAATACAAAAACTGTGCGTAATGATCTTGTATAAACTAATTAAACTGGCAACTTAACCTTTTTCTACTACCTGATATTTATATATATATAATATTTCTAGAAAGATCTTTCACAAGAAATAACTGAAACATTCCTTAGCAACTGATAATTACATCATCACTGATATGATTATGTAAGTGATTGTTCCAGAAAGTTCTAATGTGTTAAATATTTAAGTTAAAGTTCATGAAATTTCTGCATGTTCTAGGGTGTAATGATACAAAAATACCAAAGTTGCATAAAAACAGTAAATTTTGTTATGCTGCACACATGTTTTAAGGAGTTATCTCTTATCAGCAGCATTAGAATCAAATATGATAAAATAACCTTGACCATTGCTTACTGTAAACACGTTCCATAACCAGGCCAAACAAGCCACATAATACCAAGGCCTTACAAACTAAAAACAATGAAGAATATTTACAATATTCAATTACCTATATCAGTTTGCTGGGTTTTTTTTTATCAGGGTTAGTTTAAATAACTCCAAATAGAATTATTATTCAGTAATAGTATTTTGAATTAATTGGTAGTTGTAATGGTTTTCTGCCAGTATTGAATCTTCAGCTGAGTATATGACCAACTGTGTTGACAGCTGATTTGATTTTTTGATATGCAAGACTGTTATGTTGCAATGTATCTTGGGAGGTCTTTAGATCTCTTTACTAATTGCTGGATTTCAATGACAATGTAGAAAAGAAATCCTTACTGGTTGTTCTTTGTACTTGATACACAAATCAGTAAGGGTGTTTCTTACATGTTGTATAGTAAAGGGAAGAACACCTCTGCGTTGGAGATATTTGCCGACATTTTTTTTTTTTTTTGAAAACGCAAGTTCTGTTTTCCAAAAATATTGCAAGGGAGATATCGTTGCAGTTCTCGAAAAGTGGACAAAGTTAAATTCTACGTTGTCTGTATACTTTTCTTTGAACCGTACAATCAAACTGATTTGTCGGTTTTGGGTCTTCTTTGAAAAACACGAATTCTATGGTAAAGTTCAAACATGTCTGGCTATGTCTTTGATATTCACACTTACAATCGTACCTACATGACCAAGAGAGAATTACAATTTTACAATTTTCTGCATGAGGATATCGAGAGCTCGTTTCAACCGACAGCAATATTTATGTTAGCTTGCCATACACAAACCCTCACAAATTTTAATATCCATTTACCTTAGAATAAACAGTTGAAAATCCCATGGAACCCATTGAAAACTCCACATAATGACTTTTTCTGTTGACTAGTCTTCTCAAATTAGTGAGTGCCGGCAATGGTTTGGGTGGACTGGAGAACTGTGGGTCCAATATGTAACACATGCCATTCATGTGAGATATTCCTCTCATTTTCTTCTCCATGTAAGAGTCCTTCCATCTGGGAGCACATACCTAAACGAAAATCACTTATTGCTTTGATTTAAGAATATATACTGTTGAAAAGTTAAATACAATGTAAAGATAGAAGGCAATAATTCAGTCAGTCTGACAAAATTTTCAACAAACAGGACCGAATGTAAGGTTTAAATAAATGACATTAGCTACATAATATGAAACATAGAGTGGTTTTTATTTTCCTTTCCCAGTCAGATTTTTTCTAACCCAAATGTCTTGCAAGGTTTGTAGACTTCTATTTGCCTGAATTCGTTCATTGTTCAGATGTCTTCGATATTCTGACTGAAGTCGAAAGCGCTACACGATATATTCTGTAAAATTACATGTAATTATATAAGTTAGAAATCGTTTCAGCAAAATATCAAATGAAAGACAGATGAATACTTAATAGAAAAACTGCATTAAGGGGCACCACAAACAACAGGACAAACAAAGGGGCAACACAAACAACAGGACAAACAAAGGGGCAACACACAAAGGGGCAACACAAACAACAGGACAAACAAAGGGGCAACACAAACAACAGGACAAACAAAGGGGCAACACAAACAACAGGACAAACAAAGGGGCAACACAAATAACAGGACAAACAAAGGGGCAACACAAACAACAGGACAAACAAAGGGGCAACACAAACAACAGGACAAACAAAGGGGCAACACAAACAACAGGACAAACAAAGGGCAACACAAACAACAGGACAAAGGGGCAACACAAACAACTGGACAAACAAAGGGGCAACACAAACAACAGGACAAACAAAGGGGCAACACAAACAACAGGACAAACAAAGGGGCAACACAAACGACAGGACACACAAAGGGGCAACCCAAACAACACGACAAACAAAGGGGCAACACAAACAACACGACAAACAAAGGGGCAACACAAACAACACGATAAACAAAGGGGCAACACAAACAACACGACAAACAAAGGTACGTGTAAACTAAGATGAAACAATGAAACTGAAATGAACAGGGATGGGGTGGTCAAGTGGTTAAGGCACTGGACTTTAAATTGCGAGGCCGGCACCAGTTCGGGTACGAATCCTTCAAATGTCAAGGTTTCAAGGTACCTACCCAAGCTTGATGGTTTCGTCAATTTTCCAACTTGGAGCTTCGGGCTAGGCTTGCAACCATGCAGGACTCTCATATATGTCATATATGCTAAAACAGTCGTTTGTCTCGCCGTCGGTCAAAGGCTCACATAGAGCTAATGTTAATTGTAGACTTGTATACGGGTGTATACGTTTACTTTTAACAGAAATTTTTACAAAATTAACTTCAGGCATTGTGAAACCTTAAAGAACATAGATCAACATAGAACATTTCATAATGTGTCCAGGAAGCGCAATCATGATCTGCCTAGGGTAACATTATTAATATCATTTTCATCATTTTTATACCCCACCACACGAAGTGGCGAGGTATTATGTGATACCCTCAGTCGTGTGTCCGTCCGTCTGTCCGTCTGTTCGTCCGTCCCCCGAAGGTTTCCGACTGATAACTTGTGAACGAAATAACGCAAGGTCTTCAAACTTGGTATGCAAGTTGTTTACCACAAAACTCAGGTCAAGTTCGATTTTGGGCTCAGAGGTCCAAGGGGTTCTGGAGTTATGCCACTTGAAACTTTGAAATTTTGTGAATTTTAGAGTTTCCGACTGATAACTTTTGAACGAAATAACGCAGGGTCTTCAAACTTTGCATGTATGTTGTTTACTACAAAACTCAGGTCAAGTTCGATTTTGGGTTCAGAAGTCCAAGGGGTTCTGGAGTTATGGCCCTTGAAACTTTGAAATTTTGCGAATTTTAGGGTTTCCGATTTATAACTTGTGAACGAAATAACGCAAGGTCTTCAAACTTGGTATACAAGTCGTTTACCACAAAACTCAGGTCAAGTTCGATTTTGGGTTCCGAGGTCCAAGGGGTTCTGGAGTTATGCCCCTTTAAACTTTGAAATTTTGCGAATTTTAGGGTTTCCGACTGATAACTTGTGAACGAAATAACACAAGGTCTTCAAACTTTGTATGTAAATTGTTTACCACAAAACTCAGGTCAAATTCGATTTTGGGTTCCAAGGTCCAAGGGGTTCTGGAGTTATGCCCCTTGAAACTTTGAAATTTTGCAAATTTTAGGGTTTTTTACTCATAACTTGTGGATGAAATAACATACTGTCTTTAAACATTGTATGTAAAATGTTTACCACAAAACACAGGCAAAGTATAATTTTGGTTTCAGCGGTACACATTGTTGTGGAGTCATGCTCCTTTTAACTAAGAAATTTTGTGAAACGTGGCGGGGTATCATGTAATTCACCATTACTATTTTTGTTTTTTATGTTTTTGACAATTTTTGTCGCTCTTCGTTGTGCTATACTTACTACATATACAGTTCAGCTGTCCCCGCCACGTTATCGATTAAATACCACTGAAGAAGAGTAAAACATCAATCTATCAATCAATCAGTTAAGCTGTTCAGAGAAAATTGAATATTTTTTTTAATATTTCTTATTTAGATTTGCTTATTTCTTAAATTTAAAATGACTGACTTTACTTTTTTGTTTGATGACTCTCTTGCGTTACTTGAAAATAATTTCATTTTAATAATGATATACTAACTAAAATGTTAGTTTCTATGTCTAGTGACGTTCCCAGTCATTGATCTATCAAGGCATTTTGATAAAGATATACTAACTGTTACTGATGAGTGGTTGTTTGGTTCTATGTCAAGTGACATTCCCAGCCATTGATCCGTCATGTCATTCTGGTAGGTAACCTTTTTACCATGGTAAGTTACGGTTTCCTCTATATTTCCTGGAATAAAAATGTAGACAATGCCCAACCTGTTGTATTTGTTCTATTCTGATCATCTGTCCTGAATTTTTACGCGGCATTCCCCTCCGTAAAATAAGTACATGGACAAATTTTCCAAGGAAAATCGTTCCGGGTGGAAAGATCTTTCTAGGAAAAATTTGTTCACGAACAAATATTCCTAGTAAAATGGATGTCCAGACATATCTTCTTAGGAGATTTATTCTGCCTGGACAAATTTTCCTGACGAACATATATATTTTAATGTCATTGCCCCCTGTGGGTCCTTGATTGGTTTAATAAATTTATTATTATTATTATTATTATTATTATTATTATTATTATATTTTACTGTTATATTATGTGTCTAAAGATGTAATTTTCTAGATGACGAACTGACGAATAACATTTCTTTTTTAAACCATAATTATCCACGAATAATGCTACATTGTCATTGTAATGGAGAAGAGCGGACAAGAAAAGCTGTTAGAATTAAAATATTTTTTCGATTTCATACATGTGAATGTATATTTTGTATTTGTTTTCGACAATCCTGTTTTAGTGTGCTGGACCAATTATTAATTAACAGGACACTGCTGTTTAACGTTCTCACTTCTATTGAATTCTTACTTAGAACTATCAAGTTTTACACATAACAGCTAAAGGAGAAAACATTCCCCCTGGTGCAATTTCTTCCTAACTATAAACATCATGTTGTTATGTAAGTAATGAACTCGTTAGAATTATAAATACAAAACTTTATGTGATGAAATACGGTTATTCTAGTATAAAATGTTATATGGGGTACCTACTGTTACAATTACATTTCTAGTTTTCTCTTACCTATGTTATTGACTGTTACTGGTTGACATTTTGTTGGTATCTACCTATTTTATTGATTGTTACTGGTTGACATTTTGTTGGTACCTACCTATGTTATTGACTGTTACTGGTTGACATTTTGTTGGTACCTACCTATGTTATTGACTGTTACTGGCTGACATTTTGTTGGTACCTACCTATGTTATTGACTGTTACTGGCTGACATTTTGTTGATCTGTAAGAACATTTGTATAGTTGTCCAGGTCTAACCAGATTGGGTAGGGCAGAATTATTATCCCTGGGTGCTCCAACAAGGACACTGTAAATAGAAGTACAAAACTGATTATCATACAAATTGATCTGGAGTTATGAACTTAAAACTTTGCAATTTTTCTGTTTGAAATTATTCTGAAATTTGGGGTTTCAGAATTTAAAAAAATCTGACCGAAATTAAATAACGTCTTCACAATTGGTAATTGCTAATGTCTGAACTTAGTACAACTTTCTTCTAAATGTGGCGAGTATCGTGTAATGCAACTATTAGATCTACTATTTTTAGCTTAAATTTCTTCTTTTTCATTTTATGAAACCCCATTCATATTCAAAATGACCAGCGAATATCCTCAATGTGCTTTACTCGGAGTGGTTAAATCCTCAATGTGCTTAACGCGGAGTGGTTAAATCCTCAATGTGCTTAACTCGGAGTGGTGGTGGGTTGTTTTTCTTTTTAAGTTCGCTGCAACCAAAGACTGTTATAAGTCTATGTGGTCATGTATGTGAGTCGACTAACCCCTTTAAAAGGTGAGGACCTGTTCAAGACTGACCAATATGGACTGACCGCAATACGAAACCAAAAGAAACAACTTTGCAGTGACATATCTAGCAAAATTATAATTATAGTTTGTATAGATATTTTACGAAAGGATATGGAGTAAGTGAACATGAGACCATAACACATATGTTTACTCCAACTGCAATAATTTAAATGAGCTGTATGGCCATTTCGGAAATGTATTCATCGTCAGCAGCACTAGAATCCAAACATAGGAATTCTATAATTTCAAAACAAATTATAAAAAATGTTTAAAATGCATAAAACCAAACGGAATCCGAATAATCAGTAATATGACATATAACTAAGGACAAAACTACGATGGAGGGAGTTAAATCTTAGACTTAGAATTTAAATAAATTTTGATAATAGTAACTGAAAAAAGTGCACATATGAGATATAATCTCATGTACAAGAACACCATATCTAAGAAAAATAAAGAGCATACATCTTTAACACGGGGAGTTGTTTTACCAACTCCACACTGCATTAAAAGACAAACTCCTGTATTAAATATTTCACGAAAGGATATGGAGTAAGTGAACATGAGACCATAACACATATGTTTACTCCAACTGCAATAATTTAAATGAGCTGTATGGCCATTTCGGAGATTTATTCCTCGTCAGCAGCACTAGAACCCAAACATGGGAATTCCATAATTTCAAAACAAATTATACAAAATGTTTAAAATGCATAAAACCAATCGAAATCCGCATAATCAGTAAAATCAAATATAGCTTAGGACAAAACTACGATGGAGGTATTCGAGTTAAACCTTGGATTTAGAATTTAAATATATATACATATCTGGCACAAAATGTTGAGGATTAATGGAAGTACAAATTTTCTGATTTCAGTGACCTCCATTTTTCTGTTCAAAATCAGATTAAAAACACCCAGAAAGGTCACGAAATTCTTAATATTTCTTCATGATGGTTAAATAGTATCGTACAAATTCTTAATGCAGTCAGAAAATTCGGTTTTCGAAATTTCAAACTCCATTAAAAAATAGTACACTGGCATAACAAACCGACATGTAATCGGCTCACAATGTTCTAGGAGTTTAAATCCCGCAGAAAGCTGTAAATAATTTAATGAATTGGTCGAACACTTGGCTAGTGAAGTTCAACAAGTCAAAATGTAAAAATTTCCATTTTGGTCCTGAGGCTGGAAAAAACTTTGATATGGATAATGAAACTATTACATCTAATTGAGGAAAAGGGGCTTAAGGTATGGGAATATATTCAGATTTCTAGGCCTACCAACACTTCAATATAGGCGTATAAGAGCAGACATGAAAGAAACGTTCAAAATTATAAAGAGAATAGACAAAACAGATAACGACATAAACTTGTTACTAATGAGAACTGAATCAACAACCAAAGGAAATAAATTCAAAATATTCGCACCAATAGAAGGAAATCCAATTTTAGTCAAAGGATAGTAGACCACTGGAACATGCTGCCAAACAAAGTGGTGAAAATTTACTAAACGGACATTGGAAGAACGACCCTATCAAATTTAGTGCCAATTTTATGGACCGGAAGTGGACAGCCGAGTGAAATAAATGTTGAGATGGACCAGAGAAGCATACTTGCCTAAGTTCGATCTCTACACACAGCTATCACAGGTTAAAATTAAAATTCTGAACATAAAGAGCAAAGACTATAAATATTTGTGAATAGTGACGGGGCCCAAAATGGCCCTTCCCTCATTAGATAAAGATAATATACTATTTACTTCTGAGGCAGAGACATAGAATAAAGATAATAATAATAACTAAATGGTTTTCGTGTGTAAATGTTATAGCAATTAGATAAACTCAATTATCTAATTTTGAAAATAGAAAAAAATGTATGCTAAATGTGCTCATGTAACCATTTTTAAAATTAGAAAGAGGCAGATTCAAAAATATAAAAAGAGAAGGAGAATCTGCCGAATTCGGTCAGTCATAAATATATAAGAAGGTGAAGCTCACTTCTCCTTATGTCCCAAATATACTTCCATTAGAGAAGAATTTGAAAAAAAATAGTGTAATATTTTACGAAAGGATATGGAGTAAATAAACATGAGACCATAACACATATGTTCACTTCAACTGCAATAATTTTAATGAGCTGTATGGTCATTTCGGAAATTAATTCCTCATCAGCAGCACTAGAACCCAAACAAAAGAAATCCATAATTTCGGGAGTTAATCCTTAAGTTTTAGAATTTACTTAAATTTAGATAATAGTTATTGAACAAAGTGTACACATGAGATATTATCTCATGTACAAGTACACCATATCTTAGAAAAATAAAGATTAAAATAATTTTTTTTTTTCAATCGAAAACAATGAAAATGAAATTGAAACTAGATGTACTGCTGAACGCAGGAGGGCACTGCAATAGGCAGTCACTTCCTTTGTACCAAATTATCAACTGTTGTTTATGAAAATATTTTAAATAAAAACTTAAAAAGTATCGGCAAACAGGAAGTAGTGGCACGGCAAACATGATAATAGCTTACACGATACAACTCATAATCATGAAGCTTTACACCAAATATCAAATCATTCCCGGTTGTAGAGGCCAAGAAAACTTTGACAAAAATTTTCATCCATAGAGTGGTACAATATAAAGTTAAAGTATCGGCAAACAGGAGGTAGTGGCATGGCAAACCTGAAAAAAAGCTTCCAAGATATAACTCATCATGAAGCTTTAGACCAAATATCAAATTATTCCCAGTTGTAGAAGCCAAGAAAACTTTGACGAAAATTTTCATCCAAAGAGAGGTATATTAAAAAGTGAAAGAATCGGCAAACAGGAAGTAGTGGCATGGCAAACCTTAAAATACCTTACACGTTACAACTCATCATTATGAAGCTTTAGACTAAATATCATATCATCCCCAGTTTTAGAAGCCCATAAAACTTTGACGAAAAATTTTCATCCATGGAGTGGTATAATAAAAAGTTAAAGTATCGGCAAGCAGGAATGAGTGGCACGGCAAACCTGAAAAATGCTTCCACGGTACAACTCATCATCATATAGCTTCTGCCCAAATATGAAATCATTCCCACATGTAGAAGCCCAGAAAACTTTACGAAGAATTTTTTACCATGGAGTGGTATAATAAAAAGTTAAAGTATAGGCAAACAGGAAGTAGTGGCACGGCAAACCTGAAAATTGCTTACACGGTACAACTCATCATCATTAGCTTCAGACCAAATGTGAAATCATTCCCTCCTGTAAAAGCCCAGAAAACTTCGACCAAAAAAATTGTTGACGGACAGACGGACGGACGGACAAAGTGAAAACTATGGGCACCCGCATCTCGATGCGGGGCCCTAAATATACGTCCTTGTACTGGGGAAAGGGTGAAAAAATGCATATAAATAGCTATACGTATATTGTCAAGGACATATACGTCCTTGATATAGTCCACCACAGACACTGAATATTTTTGACAGATTATTATATTCCTTGTTTGTTTATATTGTATGTTTATACATCCGTCAGTTACGGTTAAAACTGTATGACTCTGGTTAAAGTTAATATTTGAGTCTGCCCTTCTCTTAATTACATGTACTACTATTTAAAACACATATTGTCACAGATATGTATCTTTATATTTTTGCTGGTATGTCCAGCTTACAAAGTTGTCAGAAACAAATTTTTAACCCCGATATTATTGTGCTTGGCCGAATATACATAAATTTGCAGGTATTTTGAAATCCTCAAACAAGTGGCTTATATCAAGCAGTTATATATAACTCCTTACGTATATTAAGATTATGTAATTATTTGAGGTCTGCATGGAAAATTAGAGAAAATTTATTATTACTTTAATTATCTGATGTCAGTCATTGTGTCATAAATATGTATATGTATAATATATTGCTATAGCATGTTTGAATGATTTTTGAAAATAAAGTTATTCAATTAAATTTGTATTTACTGTGTAAATATTTATCGGGTGCTCGTAAAGAGCATCAAGCGTTTTTGGTAACCTCCCTTACATCCGGGATATTTGAATGGCTGCGCCCATGGAAATTTCAACATCGAATTTGTGTTTTAGGAATTAGACTGTGAATTGACCGTTAATATGTCAAAAGTTACCACGAAAGCTACACAGACGTTCAGACAAACTTTTTCTCTTCCTGATAACAATTTAATGAAATGGTTCCCTGGACATATGAAAACAGCGATTGACAGAATGCAATCTCGATTTAAAGAGACCGATTGTATTCTTGAGATTCATGATGCTAGGATCCCTATATCTGGACGTAATCCTAGATTTCGTGATATGATAGCTTTGAGGCCACACATCCTACTTTTAAATAAGTTTGATCTTTGTGATGTTAGTCTAAAAGGGAAAGTAATTGATAAACTGAACAGTATAGGTGTAGAAAATGTATTGTTTACAAATTGTTCTGATCCAAAGGAACAAGACATACAGAGAGAAATCATCCCAGCTGTTTTAAATGCTGTAAATTCAAGGCCACGATTTAACAGACGGGAAGCTTTAGACTATAATTTAATGGTGATAGGAGTTCCCAACACTGGTAAATCTACGTTTATAAACACTATGAGACGAATACATACGACAAAAAAGAAAAAGGCTGCACATGCTGGAGCTATAGCTGGTGTTACTAGGCGTGTTAATGATGGAATTCGAGTTCATTTTAACCCTGACATTTTCCTTACTGACACTCCTGGTATTTTAACACCAAGTATTCCAAACATTGAGGCTGGAATGCGACTTAGTTTGTGTAGTTGCCTTCCAGATCACCTTGTTGGGGAACATCATATTGTTGATTATATGTTATATTGGTTAAATAAACATAAATACTTTAGTTATGTGGAAAAGTTTGAATTAGATGGACCAACAGAAAATGTCTTTCCATTCTTAGCAAATGTTGCAAAGCAGCAGAAAATGGTGAAAAAAGTGAGAGATATAAATTCTAGCCATCATGTTTATGTATATAAACCAGATTTTACCCAAGCTGCCCAGTATGTACTACGATCTTTTAGATCTGGGGAACTTGGAAAGTTCATTATTGATGATGACTTATTATGATAAATATAAATTTGTAAAACACCAAGATTGTTGTTTATCAATTACTAAAACTTTTTCTCAGTAAAATTTTTAGACTTGCCACAAGTCTGTCTGTAAGTTATAGTCCCTTTAAAAAATATTTGCTATGAAAATGTTATCAAACACCTGTTTACTATCCAGCTGTACGCCAGCTGGATAGTAAACAGGTGTTTGATAGTATTCTATACATTTTCATAGCAAATATTTTTTTAAAAGGGACTATAACTTACAGAGAGACTTGTGGCAAGTCTATAAAATTTTCAATATACTAATTTGATTGTAAGTTATTTTTATGTTTATTATACATGTACATGTATCCAGGGTTCTATTGTGACTTCATGTACATTGTAAAAACATACATACATAATTACATGAATAATATTTCAATCATTGATTTACATACTTTTATCGATACATAATACAATGTTTAGTAATTCCACTATTATATTTCAACAAACTACATATCATTTTGTACTTGTACATATATACACTGAGTAGAATTAAATTATCATATTTACTACATGAATGACATACAATGTACATACGAAAAAGAAAGGAAATGGGGTAAATGTCAAGGAGACAATTATTAATGATAACTTCACAATCAATTTTTTTCATCTTGTCCTGTTTTACAAATATCATGGAAATACTCTTTATGTATTGTACTTATCAAACCTTTGTTCAGGAACATATGACCAAATTGGAATAAAGACCATGTGAATGGAGCAAAAAAATAGAAAAACTATATGCATCCATAGACAAAATAGAAAACTATGCATCCATAGACTAGTATATCATAATAGGGTCTGTAAGTCTTGTCACATGATATGATGACCAATATGAATGAATGAGAAACGTGTTTCCTGGGCACCATTACTTTTGTAGTACATTGTACTATGGGGGAATGACTGGGTTTTCGATACACAGATCAAATTAACCATGTAATTCATTTTCTGTGAACCAGCATATTTGTAAATTATTGAATTATGACCTTTATTACCTTAACTTGGGTAGAAATTAAATAAAAATTGTGATTTTCTTGGAGCTGCATAGTCTCTATCATCCAGACTCTTCCAGCTCTGGTAGATATCTCAATGTAACGCATCTAATCAATCCCGACTTAGTGATGTTGAGAAAAATATCCCGAAGTGAAATCAGTTGACTGATAAATGTGCATTCTGCAAAGTGACGTCATATGTTTCCGGATGAAACCTGCAGCACTACAAATCGATTAAATATAAATCTCCCTTACATGTAGCTCAATAGTGTCCCTCTCAATGTTATTAAAAGAGATCTGTATCCGTAGTGAACATGATTCAAAAGTGGCATTTTGAACATAACCAACACTTCCTTATTCCTCCCGGTGAGACATGTATTCAAGTACAGTACATGTTTTCAATAGTATTATTTTAGTTGGATCTCCCATGTTAGAGGTTCTTTGCTAATACATGTACTAAACTGTTGGTTAAAACAAACAAACTGTCACTGTACTTTATGACAGATAACATGGAATTAACAGCAAAATGATTTTTCAAATCTCCAAAAAACAGATAACAGGGAATTGGACATTATAATAACAGATTACAGAGAATCAATTCTACCTTAAAACACAATAACAGTTAACCCCTTGCCCACCCACCCCCAAAAACAAAAACAAGAAGACAAAGATGTGAGACTTTCATAAAAAAAAACACAACATTTTTCAAAATTTTTGTTTAAAACTAAGGAGTATCTCTCTCATAATAGCTCTGTCCTCGGCTGAATTTTGGTTTTTACCTGTGTCACCAATAGTGATCACTGATCTAGTTGCTCGACTCCGTCCTTCATGGTTTGGGGTATCTAGAACTGGGACACCTTTCACCCGATTCTTCTGAAAATTTGCACAGTTGTTCTCATCTTCTCTAGCCAAGAGTTACAATCCACTCCTCTTCAGATGAAGCCAAATTTCTGATGCCTCAAATCCACAAATTTGATTGGTTGCAGTTAACCTTGACTGCATCCAATCAATTAGCTATATTTCGAATTTTAAATATATATTAAAACAATAAAACTTTGAATATGGTGTTTGTTGATTTTGCTATTTTTCAAAATTCTCACGATTTTATACTGTTTCCTTACTTTTGAGGGTTTATTTCCCTGAAGTTTAATATAATTCAAATTGTTGTATTATTAGAAGCCATAAATAATCGTTAATTTTTACAATAAATCATACTGAAACTCTAGCTTCAAAGGGAGATAATTTGAAACTGATGTTTCAAAAAATGTGGCTGTGAAGAGAAGAGGAGCGGATCGTAAACCTTGGCTAGCGAAGATGAGTTGTTCTAGACACATAAAAGATGTGCACCTATTTATTTAGGCAGATTTGAATAAAAAAAAATGATGAATATTTATATTTTTTTCATGAAATTTTAAAATTATGGTACGGATCGCGCGCGAGTTTGTGTAATCTGAAACTCTCACAGCTTATACCTGTATATATATACCAGATGCTTTGAAACTTTACACAGTTAGTCCGGACGCATTGAAGATTTGCACCTCTAGTTTTTAGCAGTTTTGAATAAAAAAAGTTAAATTTATCCATTCAGTTGAACTTTGTCATTCTTTCATCAAATTTTAACAATTTTTTTGTCAAGTTATCATCATCTTCCTGATCTTCCTCAGGGGGTCCAATCGAATTGGTAAGTGCAGTGTGTATTTTGGTAAGTGCTACCAAAGATGGCTGACGCGCCCCGCTTCGGCAACTAAGGTCAGTACTTGAGAGGGTCTTATCGTTGTGCATTTNAATAAAAAAAGTTAAATTTATCCATTCAGTTGAACTTTGTCATTCTTTCATCAAATTTTAACAATTTTTTTGTCAAGTTATCATCATCTTCCTGATCTTCCTGGAATGAACTCGTCCGCGAGTGTTAGAAACTCCAGTGCATGGCGGTTGAGCAGCCGAAAATCATCAGAGTATATATACAATTAAAACTGCAGTAATTACAATTAAAAACTGATGGTCTTCATATTTACATGCAGCTGACGAGTCCTGGCATACTGGTGGTAAGTATGCACTGTCTGAACGACTCGATGTTTCGCTGGCTTCTCAACTCTGGTGGTAGTGAGTTCCAGGTGACGATGGTTCTTGATAGGAAAGAGTATTTATATACATCTACCCTTGTGAAAATCTGCCTGGTGTTATTGGCACAGGACCCTCTAGTTCTGGTAGTGTTGAACTGTAAGTACTGGCTGGGACTAATATATTAGTCCCAGGTACTGGTGTAGGGGTACTTAAAATAAGTTGTTGAGGATCCTGTAAAACATTACTGTTCGGCACCTGGCTCGTCGTTCTTTTAATGTGTCCCAATGTAGTTGGTTCAACATCCTGGGTCTTTACTGGAGTAATCACCAGTAACGAACCGAGCAGCTTGACGTTGGACTCGTTCCAGTGCGACATTTGTATGTAAAGCTTTTGAAACTTCCGTTGATCTAGACCCATTGAAGATGTGCACATCTCCTTTAGGGCAGTTTTGAATCATCAATGCATTGTTGAACTCCGACATTTTCATCAAATTTTATCATAGCAGTACCTGGTTTGTGTAATCTGAAACAATGGCATCGTTGACAAAATAATACCTCAGAAATTTTGCACGGTTTTGTAAACACATTGAAGATGTGCTCAGTTTTGATTAAAAATGGCAAATTTATCCATTTTTGAACTTAGTCCTTTGTTTCATTTTATTATATCATCATGGTGTACGTAACAGAATATATATAAGTTCCACCATAAGATTTGTTCCAAAGGAAAAATATATTTCATAAAAATTGTTCCATTGGAACAAATAATGATGATAGGCCTATTTGTTCCTAACTGAATAAATGTTTTATAATTGTTCCAAAAGGAAGAAATATTATGCCAATGTTTATAATACTTGTTCCATCAATTGGAACTTTTGTCAGATGGAACAAATGTTTACAATGGTGCTCAGTTTGTGTCCAATACAACAGAGATGTCGTACAGTTTTGAACTGGTCATGGTCAGCTATTCTTGAATTTAGATTTTTTTGTTTATGGCATTAATAGAGTTGAATTTAGTAGCATCTCAATAATAAATTGCATTTGAAAAATGTTTTGATGATAGGTAAATGAATACTTGTATTTACACATGATGAGTGGGGTGACACAGACATGTAATTTGTCTTGTTGTATTTAGACCCTCTTGGCTATATGTTCTCTATATATCAGCTTTTAAACGTATTTCGGTTAATCTTTTGATTTGATCTGCACTGAAGAGACATACGTTGTGGAATGCGCATATGAAGAAACTTAATTAACAATAACATAGGTATTTTTTGTTATTTATGATCATTTATTAACCACTTGGCCGATGCTTCTGCTAGTGGACTGTTAAGGATGGTCACTCCCCAGGTTTTTTAAACTGTCTCTAACTTTCAGAATTCTCTTATTTTATTCATTATGATGCGTTAGAAAATTTTGCACACTGACCCTTACTTTTATTTTCAAAATATGATTGCATACATCTGCAATAGACTTTTGACAAAATTTGATGAAATTCTTGATATATGTTCATTGTATTTCAAAGGTTGATTGCCTTAATGCAAAGTGAATGAAAAGTCTAGAGAAGTCCTGTTTCCCGCTAAAATTTCAGACATTTAAATCTCACAAACGGCAACAGTGACCTATCAATATTTTTTGCTAAAAATGATGTATGATCTATATTCTAATAAATAAAAATAGTAATTTTAAATCCTTGATATAATAAACTTGAGGAGTGACCACCATTAATTTGTTTTAGGGGTTACTCAACAACCCAGTCAGGTTAGTTCTTAAGTGCTGACCCGTTTGAACTTGACATATCAAAATTTTATAAAATTTTGTTTAAAACTAAGGAGTTTCTCCCTCATGCATACCTCTGTCTTCAGCTGAATTTTGATTTTGCTATTTATATATTCTATGTCTTGATTTGATCTGCTCTGAAGAGACATACTAAAAAAAGTAAGTTAGTTGTCGAAATGCGCATATGCAGAAACTAAATTTGCAGTTGTTATTCAAAACTAAGGCACTTGGTACTTGTAGTGTGAAGTCCAATACAATAAAACCTAAGAGTGACTTCACTTGCTTCAGACGGAAAACATGCGCATGATGCATGCCATGCTTAAATCACAGCATGACTACAACCTCTAATAAGTATTCGTCGGTCATTACACAGTAAATACCTTACTCGACTTCATTGAAATATTATATTAATATTTGAAATTAAAGTTATTTTTAGAAATAAGATTAAAGACCGCCACTCCCTTTTAGCTCACCTGACCCAAAGGATCGTGTGAGCTATTGCAATCACTTGGCGTCCGTCCGTCATGCACCTTTTCAAAAATCGTCCAATCTGAAACCACTGAGCCAATTTTAATCAAACTTGGCCAGAATCATAATCAGGATATCTAGATTCAAAATTGTGTTCGATTAGTCCGAGGACCAAACAACATGGCTGCGATTATTAAAAATTGTACATAGGGGTAAATTGCTGCTTTCGGCCAATAACCCAAAAAACCATTACAGATATAAAAAATCTGACGTGGAGTAAAAGTGATCAACATGACAAGATCTACCTGCTCTGCAATTTTGAAGAAAATCTGACCACCCGTTTTGGAGTTATTGCCATTTTCCGAAAAATTTTCAATATATAATATTTTTTATCTTTTGTCAAAAAACAAACTATAACAAATTTTAGATGTTTTTTTTAGTTTGTATAATTGGTTTAATTTTACTTTATATTTAGCTGTTTTTTCGTTTGTTTATTTTGGTTTAATTTTACTTTTTAATTGTGGCCTACCATACCATTTTTACTTTGTTTATTTACATTAACTTGTGGCCATTGCACATTTTTTTATATATCAAATAGAGGTCAACTTTAAATTGCAAAAATGGTAAGCATTGTTAAGGGGGAAAAATAAGCACTGTTTGCTGTTAATCATAAAAAGTGCATTACTTGTTTTGTGGCTGTTATCATGGATTCAAATTTACTGTTAACTATGACGGCAACGGCGACGGCGGCGTAAACTCAAGTTATTATATAGAAGCCTTTGATGTAGGAACTATATATTTGGTTCATAGGTAGCTTACGGCGAAGCCTATCTGTCGGACAAAAATCATGTGACCTTGACCTATATTTCGCGGTCCAGTGACCAGGTTAAGTTCTTTTCTTAAGTCCGTTTCTCAATACCTACATACTAGAAGTCAATTTATATAGGTTGGTCTAGGTTAATACATGTCAGTCTTCCATAATATGGCTTTAACCTTGACCTCAATGTCACGGTCCAGTCTCCAGGTCAAGTTTTTTTTGCTTAAGTCCAGGTTAAGTTTTTTTTTTCATTTCTTAATAACTACAAGTGGTATGTCAGTGATTTTTTGGTATATAGCTTGGTCTTGGTTAGTACATGTCAGTCTGCCATATGGCTTTTCACCATGACCTCAATTTCACGGTCCAGTGACCAGGTTAAGTTTTTTAGCTTAAGTCTGTATCAATAACTACAAATAATATGTCAATGATATTTGGTATATGGCTTGGTCTTGGTTAGTACATGTCAGTCTGCCATATGGCTTTTGACCTTGACCTCAATTTCATGGTCCGGTGACCAGGTTAAGTTTTTTTGCTTACGTCTGTTTCTCAATAACTACAAGCTATAGGTCGATGATATTTGGTATAATAGCTTGTTCTTGGTTAGAACATGTCAGTCTGCCTTACGGCTTTTGACCTTGACCTCAATTTCATGGTCTAGTGAACATACTTTTTTCTGATTAGAATAGTTTCTGAATTTCTGTAAGTGGTACGGTAATAATATTTGGATTGTAGGTTGCTCTTGAGTAGTACATGACTGTTTTAGCGACCAAGCAGGGACGGGCGAGACATCTATTAGGGTCCACTCTTGTTTGAAAATTTCAGGTTGTTTCCTGTTAATGAAACCCGGCACCTGAATCGGTTTTCAGGGGTTCATTCTACAGAGCTGCCGGATGCGTCCCCGAATTCCAGCGAATTGAGCAATCAGGGGTGCAGAAGACCAGCTGCGGCTACCCACTCCAGCGGAAGAAGGGGCAGTTCTGCAAGAGCAAGCCCGGAAAGGATGGCCTCTGCTGGAGGCATAATAGGCAACCACGCGAGACAGAAGATGAGGAGACCATCCCCGTCGAGAGTAAGATAGTGGTCAAAGAGACCATGAAGACCCTCCACCAAATAGCTAAGGATAAGGGTTTGAAGGGAATCAGTAGGAAAAACAGAGGCTTTGGTGAAGCTCATCGAGGAGAAAACCACCCGTAAATTTGCCCACCAGGAAGTCTTCAGCAAGAAGCAGCTCAAAGCGCTGGCAAAGAATCGCGGCCTCACCAAGTACTCTCAGCTCAAGAGAGACGATTTTATCCAACTGGTCGAAGAATATATCAAAAATGCCCCAGTAGAAGATGAGATCAAGATCACCGATAGGCGGGAAGTTTTGAATAGCGTATTTGGCATGGTCGTCATCGAACCCGCAAAGTCGCACGACGTGACCACATTTCTCAAAGTAAGTCGGAGCACAATTTCCACCACCATCTCAGATGCTCTCGCCAAAAAGAAGGGATTGAAGGTGCACTTAGTGCTTCTAGCAGAAATGGTGAAGACCAACCCCGCGACCCAGAAGATACCTACATCACCCCTTACTTCCGATCAGCCCTGACTACCCTAACCCAATCATCTAACCTCGAATTGGAGATTACCTTCATGATGGAGAAGGTGAAGGAAAATATGGCAAAGTACATGCGGGAAGGGAGTGGGCCGACGTTCGGGCACATCGAGAAGCTAGAAATCCATCTCAACCAATTCAAGCCACTCAAGAGGGGCTCTTTCATACCAACCCTATCGTCCCTCGCGAAAAAGAAGGCGACCAGCAATGTGAAAAATGAAGATGATCGCTGCTTCCAGTGGGCAGTGCTGGCGGCCCTTCACCATGAAGAAGTCGACCAGAAATCCACCAACCGCGTAGTTCAGTACAAGAAATGGGAAGATGAGCTAAAATTCGAAGGGATCGACTTCCCAGTCTCGCTCAAGGCAATCGATAAGTTCGAGAGGCAGAATCCCACCATCAACGTCGACGTCTATGGCGTCCATGGCGTAAAGATGGGTGAAGATGAGGAAGAGGATCTTCAGATCTACCCCATCAAGATATCCAAGAATACGGGCTCCACCCCTGTAGATCTCCTCTTCCTGACTCGCGAAGGTAAGCAGCATTATTGCTGGATCAAGAGCCTCTCTCGACTTCTGACCTCCCAGTTAACGGAGCAGGGTCATGAGCTTTTCTTCTGCCGCAGATGCTTTTCCTTTTCCACTTTTCCAGGCAGGATATCTTGGAAGAGCAAATGGAATATTGCAACCAGGAGGATGCGGTCAGGATTGAGATGCCGGAAGAAGGGGCCGCCATAGCCTTTCGCAATCACAAAAAGATGGTGAGAGCCCCATTCGTCATCTATGCGGATTTTGAGTGTTTCACGCAGAAGCTCAGCACCTGCCAGCCGGATCCATCACACTCCTACACGAAGGCTTACCAACTTCAGCGACCATCGGGCTTCTGCTATCATGTGAAGTACGCTCATGGTGATTACAAGGCCCCAGTCGTCCACTGCGGGGAGGATACGGCCAAGAAATTCGTGCAGTGCATCGAAGAGGAAGTGCAGGCAACCGGTAAGATGTACAAGGAGACCAAGCCCATGGTGATGACCAACGAGGACAAGGAGAGCTTCGCAGAAAGCACGCACTGCCACATTTGCGGGGATGAATTGGGAGGAGATAAGGTTCGGGACCACGACCATCTTACCGGGAAATATCGCGGCGCAGCACAC
This sequence comes from Modiolus philippinarum, assembly GCA_002080025.1. Lineage (NCBI taxonomy): Eukaryota > Metazoa > Mollusca > Bivalvia > Mytilida > Modiolidae > Modiolus > Modiolus philippinarum. Next base: position 60,046 of record MJUU01021515.1, read on the forward strand.
AACCAGTGCAATCTGGATTTCCAGCTCCCGAAGCATGTCCCCATCTTCTTCCACAACTTGAGCGGGTATGATTCCCACATCTTCTTCAAGGAGCTTGGATTCACTGAGGGCAAGATCGACTGCATCCACAATACCGATGAGAAATATATCAGCTTCTCCAAGCACGTGGATAATTTGGAAATGAGATTCGTCGACTCATGCAGGTTTATGACGAATAAGCTTGAAAATCTAGCAAAGAATCTGACCTCCGACCAATTCGCGACTGTGAAGGCGAGATTCGGCGATCACCACGAATTGATGATCCGGAAGGGGGTATTTCCCTACGATTATATGGATGGGCCGGCTAAGCTGGAGGAGACTCAGCTCCCACCCAAAGAAGCCTTCTACAGCACACTTTACGGGGAGGGCATCACCGACGAAGACTACGCGCACGCACAGAGAGTCTGGGAGACCTTCGAGTGCAAGACCCTACACGATTATCACGATCTCTACCTAGAAACCGACGTCTTGCTGCTGGAGGATATCTACGAGAATTTCAGGAACATATGCCAGACTCACTATAGGCTTGATCCTGCCAACTACTACACATCGCCCGGATTGTCCTACGACACCGCCCTCAAATCCACTGGGCAAAGATTGGATCTTCTTACCGTCCAGATATGCTGATGATGTTTGAACAGGCAACCATGGGAGGGGTGGCTATGATCTCTCACCGCCATGCTCGGGCCAATAACCCCTGCATGGAGAGCTAGGATAGCTCCGAGCCCGCCAAGTATCTCACCTATCGCGATGCCAATAATCTTTACGGATGGGCAATGTCGAAGCCTCTTCCCACGGGGGACTTTGAATGGGCGGAGCCGGAGATTGACGAGATTCTCAGCTATCCCGACGACCACGAATATGGCGCCATGGTAGATATCCGCAGAATCTTCACGACGCCATCAACGACTACCCTCTCGCGCCCGGGAACGTGGAGATCGACAAAGTCCGCAAGCTCGTGCCGCATCTGCGCAAGCGTGAAAAATATACGCTTCACTATCGAAATCTCGAGATGTATTTGGAGATGAGCATGAAGCATACGAAATGCCGTCGGATCATCAGGTTCAGGCAATTCCCATGGCTCAAGCACTACGTGGATCTGAATACCGCTCTTCGCACCAAGGCCAAGACCGACTCCGAAAAGGATTTCTTCAAGCTCATGGTCAACTCAGTCTTTGGCAAGACCATGGAGAATATCCGGAAATGCGTAGATGTCAGGCTGGTCACCACCGAGCAGCAGGCCCGGAAGCTCGTGGCCAAGCCCAACTTCGATCGTCGAGTGGTCTTCACGGAGAATCTAGCAGCCGTCCACATGAAGAAGACCAAGCTGAAATTTGATAAGCCGATCTACCTGGGAGCCTGCATCTTGGATATTTCGAAGCTCTTCATGTACGATTTCCACTATGGATTCATGAGGAGGATGTACGGTGATCGCGCGAGGCTTCTCTTCACCGACACAGACAGCTTTGCCTATGAGATCCAGACCGACGACTTCTACCAGGATATCGCTCCGCACGTCCAGACCAAATCTGATACGTCCAGCTACCCCGCCGAGCATCCCTCTGGCATCCCCACCGGCGTGAACAAGAAGATCCTCGGGTTATTCAAGGACAAGTGCGGCGGTAAGGTCATGACCGACTTCGTGGGGCTCCGGGCGAAGCTATACGCTTTCATTGTGGATGACGGTCAGACCATCAAGAAGGCGAAGGGAGTCACCAAGAGCGTCATCGAGCGCAGCATCTCCTACGACGATTATAAGCGATGCCTCACCACGCAACAGGAGGTCCACCGACCGATGAGCATCCTCCGCAGTCCTCTCCATCAGATCTACGCCGAGGAGATCAACAAGATCGCGTTCTCCGCCAAAGACGACAAGCGTCACATCCTTCCCGACGGCATCAGCACTCTCCCCCACGGACACTATCGAATCGCAGAGGCCCGCAATTGAGGCTCTGACGGGTGCGGATGCAGACTGCCCATTCCTAGATAAACGAGCAGCATACGAGTGCACGGCATCCTCCTCCCCCACCAGCCCCTCTCGAATCTAGAGCTGGAGGAAGCTGCCAAGGCTCTGAGAATCCCTCGTTTCAGAGGGGTATTCATGCGCAATGCTCTACCCCCACCCACCCCACACCCCAACGAATGCGGCATCCTGAATCACGACGATCGCGATGGACCCGGCACGCACTGGACGTGCTGGCATAATCATGGAGGACTCAAAGTCTACTTCGATCCCTACGGCCTACCCCCACCCAACGAGATCGTCGACTATCTGAGGCAGGAGATTCGATATACTAGTAATACCGATGAGCTTCAGCGTCGCGGTGACGTGGTCTGCGGGCACTTTTGCTTGCACGTTTTGAAGCTTCTTTCGAAAGATCGGACGCTGGAGGAGGTCATCTTCGACCTATAGATAAATGGGTGAGTTTGGATCTTACTCTAGGAAACGCATGCCTGTCTGGCGGATGCTTCAGGATCTCGATATGAACGATCATCGCATCACCAGTCTTGGATAGCCACGGGATGGCTCGGACGCCGTGACGAAAAAAAGGGGTCAATCAGCAGCTGAAGGAGAGCGTGAAAAGTATCGATGACCTAGAGGCAGAGCTTGGTGCTACCCAGAAAGCTCTCGAGCAAGAGAAGAAACGCTTCGACCGCATTGAGAAATATATGGCAAAGTGGCTACCCATGGCAGGTGGTTAGATGGAAGGGGATATTGATATGCAAGGGCATGCGATCCACACTCTGCCAGAAGGGACCCGATCAGACGAGCCGGTCACCAAGGGATGGTATGCAAAAATTGGCAGGAGGCGGTCAGTGCGATGCAAGGAAGGATCGAAACCATGGATAAAAAGATCAAGTCTCACCACGGATAGCTTCACAGCCTTTCTGGTCTCTCTTTCGAGGGACCGGAAAGACTACTGGTTGGGGCTTATTGCCAGTCGGACTCTTTGACCCAAGAATTGAAAGATGCTGGATATCCCAGACACTTCACGAAGTTTTTCTTGACCCCACCCTTTGTTCGTCGCCGTAGGATATCCTCGATGCGATAGACGTCCTGGTCGGTGCGCTGGAGCTCGGGCTCGTAGAAGAATCCCTGGATCTCCTCTCCGTGGAAATCCTTGAGGCGATAGGTGCTGCTGCGTCGCTAGGGCCTGAAAGTTGGTGAAGACTTCCTCCGTCCAGCGGGGAGTATATCCCTTTTGGAAAGTGAACTTCTTGATTATCCGGACTTTATCGCCGACGTCGAATCGATGAGGCTTCATTGGAGGGAGATCTCCGTAAAGATTCCAGAAGACCTTGGCCTCGTGCTCTTTCTTATTGGCGGCGGTGGAAGTCATTTTGATGGATCGATGCTTGGTGATATTATACTGGCGGACGAGATCCTCCCAAGACGGGGAGGTAGGTGCGCGTAGAATTGGCCGAGAAGTACTTGAACATTTTTTTCTTCATGGTACGATTCCAGCGCTCAACGACGCTCGATTTCTCCTCAGTCTCCATGGAGTAGAGATCGATCTCATGCTTCCGGAGCAGAACCTTCACTTCCTGATTATAAAATTTGGAGCCTTTATCCGTCCATAGCTTCTGCGGGTCGCGATCCTTGAAGCGGTCCGGATGGCATCTCGCACCTTTCTTATCTTTGAGTGACACCAACCAGCCGTGCTTGGAGAAGACGTCGATGATGCTCAAGAGGTATTTGAAGCCTCGATTATTCCGGGAGAAGGCGCTCATATCTACGAGATCGGCTGCCCAGGTCTCTTCCACCCCACCTACCACCACGCGACGCTTCTGGAATGCAGCTTTTCGGCCAGCTCGTCCGACCATCTTTTTTAGCTCACCTGGCCTACAAGGCCATGTGAGCTTTTGCCATCACTATGCGTCCGTCGTCCGTCGTCCGTCTGTCAACAATTTCAAAAATCTTCTCCTTTGAAACCACTGGGCCAAATGTAACCAAACTTGGCCTGAATCATCACCAGAGTATGGCTTCTCAAAATTGTGTTCGATTAGGCGGTAGGTCAAACAACATGGCCGCCGTTGCTAAAAATAGAACATGGGGGTAAATTGCAGTATTTGGCCAATAACTCGAAAACTGTTACAGATATCAAAAATCTGACAGAGGTAAAAATGATCAGCATGGCAAGATCTACCTGCCCTGCAATTTTGAAGAAAATCTGAAAACCCATCTCGGAGTTATTGCCCTTTTCCGTTAAATTTTCGAAATTTTTGCATTTTTTATTTTTATTTCAAAAAGTGTAACAGATAGATGTCAAGTGTAATTGCAAAAAATGTTCAGCATATCAAGGTCTACCCACCTCGAAATTTTGAAGAAAATCCATAAACCCTTGTAGGAGTTATTGCCCTTTTTTCACCTAATTTTCGTATTTTTCATCTTTTATTCCTTAAACTATAGAAGATGAAGGTCAAGTGTAAACTGATGAAATGTTTGCCATGCAGTGGCGACTTCAAAACTGATGTTGAAAATTGTTCCTTGACCGCCATTTTCAAAAATGGCTGCCCCAAAAAAAGGCGGGAAAATTCAACATTGTCCGATTTCAATAAAATTTGGTTTCCAAATAGATATTGATGTTGCGACTTCAAAACCGGTGTTGAAAATTGTTCGTTGACTGCCATTTTCAAAATGGCCGCCGAAAGGCGGGAAAATTCAACATTGTCCGATTTCAAAGAAATTTGGTTTCCAAATAGATATTGATGTTGCGACTTCAAAACTGGTGTTCAAAATTGTTCGTTGACCGCATTTCAAAATGGCCACCAAAAAAGGCGGGAAAATTCAACATTGTCCGATTTCAATGACATTTGGTTTCCAAATAGATATTGATGTCGCAACTTCAAAACTGATGTTAAAAATTGTTCGTTGACTGTCATTTTTAAAATGGCCGCAT